>JBBBDQ010000337.1:3977500-4135000 GCA_037127315.1 Ascarosepion bandense
GGGACTTAAAGAGAAAGGGATAGTTTATGATTGTGTGAGGTAATTTCAGTCTTAAAAGTTGGTGTGTGGTTTTTGTCCACCAACATAAATATGTTTTTAGTGTAAGGACCTCGATTCTTCTTCTTATTATTATTCTTCTTCTTCTTCTTCTTCTTCTTCTTCTTCTTCTTCTTCTTCTTCTTCTTATTCTTATTCTTCTTATTCTTCTTCTTCACACGTAATTTTTCTTCTTTGTGCCTTCTCCATCTCTTTCTTATTTTTCATTTCCCTGTCTTGAAATGACATTATTACTTTTTTCGTTGTTTATTAAATTATAAAATAAGTTATTTCTATATACTTTCTATTTCATCTAAACAATTCATTCTTTCTTTTCTTCTTTTTATTTTTTGACATTTATTTCTTTTTGCTGTCTCTGTTTTAGTTACTTTTTTTTTTATCTTTCCTCTTTTTTTTCGTCTTCTTCTTCTTCGTCGTCGTCGTCTTCTTTGTGACGCGACATGACGTTAAATTCTTCTACTTTTTCTTCTTCTACGTGTTCTGAAGTTTTTATATGTTTAATTAAAAGATAATTTAATACGTTTTTTCTCCTATTTCCGTCTTAACAATAAATTCTTTTTTTTTATTTATGCTTTAACGTGTAATTCTTTCTCCTTCTTAACAGCAATTTTTTTTCCTTTTTTTTGTTTTATTCATTCTTCTTCTACTTCCTCTTCTTCTTTTTGCCCGTTTTTATCTTCATCTTTTTCTTCTTTGTCTTTTGACTCTAAATACATCTTATTTTTCTTCTTTGTCTCAAAATTATAAATACTTTTTATTTCTTACATTATAAATTATTAAATTCTTCATATGCTTTCTTCATTTTCTTTTTTCGTTTTAACATTTAATTCTTCTAGATTTTTTTATCTCCTTGTCTTTGTATTTCTCCATATTTTTATTCTTTTTCTGCTTTTTTTCTTTTTCTTTTTCTTTTTCCTTGTCCTTGTTCTTTTCCTTATTGTCTTTGTTCATGTTCTTTTTGTTGTATCTGACATGCTCATATTTTTTAACATTTTCATTAATAGAATCTACGGATCCTCATCAGAATCAAATGTCTGAAAACCTTCCTAGATGTGAAAGAAAAATAGGCTTAGATCAGTCAAATATTCCATAATATGAAGTAACAGAAAACAGCGTTCCTGGTTTCCGCCCAGAAGTCTGTGTAAAGTTAGAGGTGGGGGCTATGCTAACAATCAACATTTCAAAAGTCTTTCAATGAGGACTATTGTTAAAATTTTCCAAAACAGAAACGATTATAAAAAAATGATGTCAAAAAAATTGAATTCATAAAACAAATCAGAATTCAGAAAATATAAACATTCCTTGCATAGACTTTCGCACAAATACCCTTGAAAAAGGTCATAATCCTTCTCTTCCTTGCAGCTATGGATTAAATAAAAAGACCGATTGGGTTCTATATTATTTGTTGGCAACCAGTCTACCGCAAAAACCTAATGACAAACAGCTGCGGGGAAATCCTTTGCAAAGACATGATAACCCAAACCTGTGTCACGCATGGCAATTAATTAACTGACAGATACAAAATACCAGTCCACACACACACACACACACACACACACACACACACACACACACACACACGTATATATATATATATATATATATATATATATATATATGTATATATATATATAAGTGAAACATTGAAGTAGTGTTTCTTGTTAGGCCTGATGATTGCACCGTGCATGAAGCAGTTTGCTGCCTCAGAGTGTTGTCTTCAGTGTTCATTTTTATATTTAAAAACGCTCTCTCTTTAATATTAAGCACTTTATAAATATACCACACGTTAATACTATATATATATATATATATATATATATATATATATATATAAAGATGAAAATACAATACATAATTTCTTCTCATTAGTTTTGCTTTAGATAATATCCATTGAGCTCTCTATTTCTATCTAATTGATAATTTATATTAATTAAATAAAATCTTTTGGCTTATACTCTCCTCCGTCTCCGCGGGTTGTCAATCTCTCCCATACATATATATATATATATATATATATATATATATATATATATATTGACGTAAATCATGCACCTGATGATTGGACAAAAAATAAAACTCCCACTCATGCCATATATGTAGGATAATTTGTCTATATTTCAATTTATATATATATATATATATATATATATATATATATATATATATATATATATATATATAGGAATGTTATAGTTTTTACAAGAGAAACGAGTATATCTTAAATAAAAAACAATTTATCGTATTTTATTTTTATCATTTTATTTTCTGCTACATAAGTTTTGGGTCTGTGTCCTTCATCGGTCAGGGAGTTATTGTCAGTCATCTCTGGTTTGTGTGTGACTAGTTAAAATCTTATACTTGCTAGGGTATCTCTTTCCGTTTTAATGGGTAATAAAAAGATTAATATGGTTCAATATCGAGCAGAGGTTGTTACTTTTTATTTTTTATTTTTTTATAAAATGGAACATCGAACAGACTCTAGCATATGTCTTGTCTCATCATACAACAAGAACAACTCATAATTCTTTACTGAAATTTTAAAAAATTAGACCCACTTAACAAAAATGATAAAATGAGAAACATATTAAAAGCGACCAATATAATTAATAGCAAACTCCAACCAAAAACCTGAAACACATATTAACCACATCCAAATTTAACAAACAAACTATAGAGTGGGAGTCACAAAATGAAACAAAACAGACGTGGAGCTTGTGATATCATAGAAATAAACACCTACACTTCTGAAACCCTGCAACTAACATTCACAATAAACGAAAATTTGAACTACTACTCCAAATATAAGGTAGATGCACTCAACTGCACAAAATGTAATAAATGTTACTAAATGTTGCCAAGAAATAAAAAACAGAGTTTCCCTTCACAAAAGCAACATCAACATCAACAAATTTAAAACAGCACTTAACAGATCATAACACCCCACGGACATGCAACAAATGCACAGAATAGACAAATACACGTGTCAAACCGCGTGCGCTGACACATACGTGCACACACAGAATTACGCACACATAATAACAAGAACGAATGGCACACACACACACGAAGTCCTACACGGCACAGGAAGTGTATATATATATATATATATATATATATATATATATATATATAAAGGGAGATATATAGTTATCTGCAGACAGATCTGTTTTGCTGTTCACAGCGCATCAGTACGGTTGGACATCCGATTGCTTTTAACCCAGGATTGAAACCCGACCGAATTGCCGTCAATCGGCGATTCTACCTCTGAGCTATGGGCGTTCGGTAGAAGGAGACAGACTTTAAGCGTATGATGTATCATACGCCTATATGTATCTGTGTGTGTGTATGCGTGTGTATGTGTGTGTATGTACCCAAATATTCATTTTCTAGATCTATCGGACACACAGAAATGTAGTGTTTTTGATACTGAATGACATGACAAACTTTCCCTACTACTTTCAAGATTAATTAAAAGACATTTTTGTCTACACTATAATTTTCTATAACACTGTTCACACACACACACACACACACACACACACACACACACACACACACACACACACACACACACACACACATATATAATTGTTATGATACCATCCTACGATGAATGGACACTTCCTCTTGCTACATATATATTACCTGCGAGACTTCCAAAGGACAGTTCCTTGCAGTGACTCCCTTGCACACTGTTAGAACTCTGCCTTCGGGCGGAGAGCATTAAACCAGTCGTGGCTCCGCCGAATGGTAGAGTCACAACTGGGCAAAATTAGACAGATATTTTTGGCCGGCTATATGGCCAGTATAACCCACGTTAAAAAGACCTTCTGCCACATCTTGCCCTAGTGGGTGGTGGTAACTGAATACTGCCGTTACGCGCAGTGACTGCCATTCTCACTGTCAGCTTCCTGCTTTCAGGCGGAGAGCATTAACCCAGTCGTGGCTCCGCCGAAGGATAGAGACTCGTCTAAATAAAATTAGACAGATATTTTTAGCCTGGTTATATGGCTCGGAGAATCCACATTAAAAAGGCCTTGTGCCCAATTTTTCCCTAGTGGTGGGATAACTGAATACCGCAGTTACTCACAGTAACTGACTTTGACACTGTCAGGAAATTTGGGCAGGAAATATAACCCAGTCGTGGCTCCGACGAAGAGTAGAGTCACGACTGGGGAACATTAGACAGATATTTTTAGCCGGGTTATATTGTCCGGCGAACCCATATTAAAAAGGCCCTGTGCTACATCTTGCCCTAGTGGGGGTTGGTAACTGAATACTGCAGTTATTCGCAGGTACTGCCATGAACACTATCGAGGTCTCTGCATTTGGACTGAGAGTAATAACCGAATCGTGTCTCCGACGAAGTGTAGTGTCATGACTGGGGAACATTAGACAAATATATTTTGCTGGGCTATATGGCCCGGATATTCCATATTAAAAAGGTCTTGTGCCACATCTTACCCTATTGAGTGAGAAACTGAATACTGCAGTTACGCGCAGAAACAGCCATTATCACTGTCAGTTTCTACCTTCGGGCGGAGAACATTAAACCAGTCGTGTCTCCGCCGTATCACGAGTGGGGAACATTAGACAGATATTTATGGCCGGTTTATATGGCCCGAATAACCCACGTTAAAATGGTTTTGTGCCTCATCTTGCCCTAGTGAGAAGTGGGGTAACTGTATATTGCAGTTACTCTCAGGTACTGCCATGAACACTGTCGAGCTCTCTGCCTTTGGGCGGAGAGTATTAAACCAGTCGTGTCTCCGCCGAAGGATTGAGTCACGCCGGGGGAACATTAGACAGAAATTTTTGGCCTAGCTATATGACCCGGATAACCCACAATAAAAAAGCCTTGTGCTACGTCTTGCTCTGTTAGGGGTGGGGCAACTTAATACTGCAGTTGCTCGCAGTAGGTGCCATTGTGACTGTCGAAGTCTCTGCCTTGGGGCGGAGAGTATTAACCCAGTCGTGTCTCCACCTAAGTTTAGAGTCACGACTGGGGAACATTAGACAGAAATGTTTGGACGGTCTATATGGCCCGGAGAACCCACATTAAAAAGGCCTTTTGCCACATCTTGTCTTAGTGTGGGATAACTGAATACTGCAGTTACGAGCAGTGAAGTTAACAATTAAGTACAGCACTTAGCACTTAGCGAGTGCAGTTAACGACAGCTACATATCAGGCAGCGTAATAATACCTTCGGACTTTTGTTAATACTACACAATAACATGTGCATCAAATGAACTGATAAATATTTAATTATTACCTATATTGCAGGTTTATCAAAGAAAGAATGAAGAAAATTTAGGGTGATTCGGGTGTGTTCATCTTTGCTTATTGCCTTGTTAATTTTTGCAAAGTAATAATAACCAAAGAACCATTCTATTTTCATTTGGCAATAAATACTAAAAATCGTCTCAAAGACATCATTTCTTAAAATAAAACTGAGGAGGCCTAATAATTATGGCCAGTAGAGTACGTTTGGTTGAATGACTGCTTAATTTATCAACGACCCGCATAAATTTTGTCAAATCAACTGAAATTTCTGCTACAGTTAAAGATTGTGTATTATTTTCATTATTAACACTATTTTTAGTTCTCTTTAAATATTATTATGTATTCATCGCCGGTTTCATTTTCAAATTATTGATTTATTTCCCAGATTGTACATATATCTCGGCTTTCTGAAAGTCTTGAGTTATTACGGTGTTTGTAGTAAGAACAGTGTATAAGTAATGATATTTTGGTGAAACTAATACTTTATAGCTTGGGTCAGCGATTGTGGCTAGCTAAGTTATTTAATATAAGACCAGCCTTCTTCCATTCCTAATTTTGGCCTCACGCAACATTTTCTGTATTAAAACAAGAATATCAGTGTTTTCCTGACTAATCTGTTAAAGCTATGTCAACTTCAGGTCAAAGTCATCTACAATTTTGGAGTTGCGCCTATATGCCATTGCATCCTCGGCATAGATGTCCGCGAATGGTAGAAATATATTCTTAGTTTACGACTACCTTCCGTTAGAAAGGATTTGAGAACTGAGAATGCTCTTTCAATGCTTCCATAACTGGGGAGCTTGCAGTGCAACATTCTGAGATGCACCTTGTTAAAAGACTTGGAAATATATAATGCGATTTTTTTTTTCAGATTTATTTATTATCTAGTGCCTCAGTGATTCTGCGGGTAATGACAGTTAGGATATCAGCAGTGTAACGAGCCGATCAAAATCAGTTCTGCTTATCGCTCAGCAAACTTGTTGCAGATTATTGCCTCAAAAAGATCGATAAATACCGTAAGGCGGCTAATGGATCGATGCTGAAACAAAGACGAACATTCACTCGCATTCTTGAAAATAGAGTATACACTTGGCATCTTCCCCAACTTGAGATATTTTTTGGAAGCTTGCTGTTATTCGTAGTATAATCAATAGTTATTTCTTTATACACTCTTCTTTCTGGGTGTAGACAATAACGGATCACTCCTGATATTTTTCTATTTTTTGTTTGTTTGTTTTTTATATGAAATTTAAGTTGTTCTTATTTAATGATTGTGTCATATTGATATTATTAGTTGCCTTGCTTGGTGTTTAATGATTAAAAGAATATCCTACTGTAGAACCACGTGTTGCTTTAGATCTATTCTTTATCTGTAAAAAAATGTCCTGCATTAACTGTCATATATTGATTGAATGACAGATTTGTTTTCCACGGTTTATCATCAATGTTACAGGTTATTTAAAGTCAAGAATAAATTTAAATAAAATGTTACTAATTAACTCATAAATGGGGGTGAAGAGGTGTATTTGTACCTTTGCCAGACGTATTTGCTCGTAAGTGAATATATCGAAATCAAATGGAATTGGAACTTGACTCTCCCATTTCAAGATAAAAAAGTGAAAAGTAACAATTTAAACATCATTAACAAAGCGATTAATTCGATTTCAATGTTTTGAAAAAGACTGGAAGTTTTATAAATCTGAGAACTAAATCCATATTCAGATATATTTAATGCAATATCCATTCAGAAAAAATGTCCATGATTCTCCATAGATTTTATTTCTTTATGATCCGTGAATTAAAATAATTCTAGGGAAAGGTAGAAAAGTTTTCTTCCGTTGTCTTCTCAAAGTTTATCATTCTCATAGAATAGAGAGATAGTGTACCATTCCATTCAATCCGTAGATGACGGGCTAGAAAATTTTGGATACATGCCATTTCCAATTGCACATGTATGAACTGGGTGCAGTAAACAAGGTTGCAATTTGAACTTAGAATGTGGATTTCAATTTACACGTAGGCAAATATGACGCTACAATGATATTCGTAAATAGCAAGAAAAACAGCGAGAACGTTGAATTATGGAGTAACAGTGTCGCTTGATATTCATCGCGATTGAGCAGATACCACCAGTGTAAACTTGCGGTGAAATATAATTAATTGCCGTAGTGAAGTTCTGAATATCGAGTCAACAAATAACAAGAAAAAAGTGAAGTACGAGGATCATTCAATAAATAAGGTAAATTTTTCGGTATGAGGACTTCTAATACACATAGAAGCTTACTTTCTTAAAATTTTTTCCTTTACTTCTTTTTCAAAGGGATTTAATGTTTTTTTTTTTTTTTTTTTTTTTTTCAGATTGAAAAAAAATCTTTGAGAGTTTTGGAGATTAACAAATATGGCCGACCAAGAAGCATGCTCCAGGATTTAACAGAGGTCAGTTATCAAGTTTTTGATTGCTGAAGAGTGCAAACCAGTTGGAATTCATAGGAGAATGTCAACTGTGTATGGGACACATATTTAACCCCCAAAATGTCTACAATTGGGATAAATTGTTTAAAGAAGTTTGAAAGTGACGTTGAAGTCAAAAGTGCTGTGAGCGATTGGCTGAGGCATCAGTCCAAATATTTTTACGCTGAGGGAATACGGAAGCTTGTGCACAGATGGGGAAAAGTGTGTGACACTGCTAGGAAACTCTGTTGAAAAAAAATTAAATTAAGCCTCTATCTGTATTAGATAAATTCACCTTAGAAAAATTCACTTTATTTATTGAATAGCCCTCGTAATTTGATTTTTCCCCAGGTTTGCCTACATAAAAGCCCATACTCTCAAAAATACGATAAAATAAACAAATTATCATCAAACTGTTAAACTTTACACAAACAATTTTAAAAAATGGCTGTAACAAAAATATCTAGTGTGATTTTTATGATATTGCTAAAACAATGTTACATTTGCGAAAAAAAAAAGAAGATTTTGCTAAGGAAGCGAAAGTGAACAGAATCAGAGTCATACGTGTACATTGACTCTGATAAAAACAAAAGAGGATTAATATTCATTATTAAATTGTCACTTAGTTATTTATGACTGGGTAAAAATCATAAAGATTAGGAACCGGAGATGCGTGAGTCCGTCTCGATGAGAACGCCTTTTGCTTGTCCATAAAATGCATGGTAAATATCTAGAAGTTCATAGTAACCCCAGCAATTATAGGATTATTTGTTTTTTGTTTTGTAGGTGGGATTTACTTCATGCACGCTTATGTGTACGCGTCTTTGGCTATTGATTTAACTCAACCGAGCGCACATGAGTTTGCGATAAGGAAGTTGTTGCGTAACATTTAACTGTTCAGTGTGATAGGCTTCGTGTTTGTAACATTTTTGAAAGCATACGTATTAATATATTTTCAGTGAATTTCAGTATATTTCTGAACACGGATAAATACACAACCAAAACATATATATATATATATATATATATATATATATATATATATATTGTAACAAAGTTGTAGAACACGTTGTTTTTTTTTTACCTACTGTTCATGTATTTACTTTTATAAAGAGTGCTCGATACAACGTAGAGCATTATATTGTAATGTTTGCTACAATGGTTTATAAATTCATAGTATCACTACACAAAAATTTTCGGGTTTCGAAGCTGCTACGTGAGCTTCTCATCGGGTGACGAGTTGAAATAAAAATTAAATGGTGAAAACGGTTTAGTTATATTGATATGATGTTTAAGTGAATGTGGGCTTGGGTTAGGAGAGGTAGCTTAGTTTAAGATAGGTTCCGTATTTATTTTTTCTGGGTTTTCGTATATTGGGATTTATGGGTTTTTTTTAGGAAGGAGAGACATTTTTTGTTTATCTTACTGCTATCTATGTGTGATTTGAGTTGTGCCGCTGTATCACCATAAATAAACCGCTTTCAACATTTAATTTTCATTTCAACTTATCACCCGATGTGAAGAGCACGTAGCAGCTTCGAAACGCGAAAGGTTTTGTGTAGTGATACTATGAATGTATAAACCATTGTAACAACCATTACAATACACTATATATATATATATATATATATATAAATTAACGAAGATTAACAAAATTGGTTATAACCAACCGACAATTTTAAATTATTTTTTTTAACATTATTTTTGATCGATACTCGTATTTACGTATATATTCTGTTTTATAATAAAACAGTATTATATATTTATTTCTCGATGCCTGTTTATTTACGATAAATTTTTGTTACGAAAATGTGTAAATCCTGCCGAATAACACATTTTCGCAACTAGAATTTATCGTAAATAATCAGGTAGGTAGAAATAAATATATAAAGCTGCTTGATTATAAACAGAATGTGTACTTAAATACAAGTATCGATCAAAAATAATGATCAAACAAATAATTTCATATATATATATATATATATATATATATATATATATGTAAGACAGAACTAGGTAAAATTAGCAAAATAATCTTATGAAGGATTTGTAAAGCACTAAGAATGGTCACTAACATAAACCAGTGGCAATCAACGAGTAATTGTATCTGCTGGATTCAAAAATACGATAAAAATAAAAACTGCTCATTTATTAAATATGAGATAAAAGAATTTTATCCCTCACTTTCCGAAAGTACATTTAACAAAGCAATTAGTTTTGCTAAACATAATAATAAAATCACTAATGAAGAAATAGATGTTATCAGACACTCCCATAAGACATTTCTATATCATAATAACACATTATGGACAAAAAAAGAATGATTTAAACTGCTTTGACAACCCCATGGGCGTATATGATGGGGCTGAAGTGGCAGAATTGATAGGTTGTTTATTGTTACATAAATTAAATAAGTACATAGATTTCAATAACCGTGATGACGGTTTAATAATAGTTGATAATAATAACCCCCCAAAATGTGACAACTTACGAAAATACTCCATTGGTTTTCAAAAATTATGGTTTCATTGTGGAATTTGAAAGTAATTTAACAATAGTAAATTATTTAGACATAACGCTAAATATTTTAAATGGAACTACATTCCCTTATACGAAAGAGAACCAAAAACTTCTATACGTAAATACTAAATCCAACCACCCCGCTCACATCGTGCGGGGTATTCCTAAAAGTATCTCTTATAGATTGTCTAACAATTCTTCCAGTAAAGTTATCTTTAACAATCATAAAAAAGATTATATCAGGATGCACTACTTAAAACTGGATATTCAGATGGTTTGGTGTATACCGATATTAAAAGAGGCAAGCGTAAAAACAGAAGGAAGAACATCCTTTGGTTTAATCCAGCATTTAATTTGGTTGTTATAACCAAAATTGGCAAAATATGTTTCAGCTTATTAAAGCAAAAGTTTAATAAGGAAAATATATACAAAATATTCAATAGAAATAACGTATTGTTGCACGCCAAATATTGGAAAAATGATTAGTGGATTGAATAAGGCTAAGGTTACGGATAAAAATAATGTAGGTATGACTAGATGTAATTGTAGAATTAAGAACAACTGTCCGCTACAGGGTAAATGCCAGCAAGATTGAGTCATTTACCAGGTTAAAGTTTAAAAAGCATAGAAGACCCGGAACCCAAAACATACTTAGGTGCTACTTAAGACAGTTTTAAAGAATGATACTATAACCACACCAGTAGTTTTAACAATGAAAACTATAAGCACATCACCATTCTTTCTATTTATGTATGGTCAATTAAACAAGAACTGAACATAGACCCCATTTTAAAATGGGAAATATTAAAAAGATGTACAAAGTTCAAAGCTGGCCAGAAATTTTGCAGATTATGTGGGGAAGAAAAACTTGCTATAGCAACGTTTGAACCCAAAAACAGTTTATTGAATTCTAAAACAGAAATACTTAATAAGTGTAGACATAGGTAATCTTGGCTTTTGAATTAGGAATGCTTGGTAGGTTTGTCTTTTCACCTTTTGAGGTCTTTTGTTGTCGTTGGTAGGTTTAGGTTTCCGTCTTAGCTAGTTGATGCTTTTTATTTATTTATTTTTTTCATTTTAATGTTAATCTATGTTTCTTAATAAAAGTTCCCCCCTATTTGTTTTAGTGTTTCCCTATTTTTTGGTCACGTGGGGTATAGAGTTCCCTTTATCTTGTCGTTGCTATTTTCCTCTTAGCCAACGTTCCCTGAAGATCCGTTTAGGTGAAACCTTGGTAGGTTTGATGGCTCACTAGATTAATTTACTTTATATATATATATATATATACATATATATATATATATATATATATATATATATATATATATATATATATTAACTATAGTAATAACAATACCAGTAGTAACAGAACTAATTTTTTTTTTTATAAGCGTTTCACCCCGAGCAAGGCATGTCACTGCCACTACTGCGCAGGGGGCTACGTAGAGTGGAGAAAGGATGATTAAATATAGGAAATGTCAGAGGGTGGGTGATAGGCGGGTAAGGATACAGAGAATGAGGGTTGGGTAGATGAGAGTGTTCTGAGAGTAGTTGGGAGTTAGTGTGATAGGAGGTGTCTATTGACCCTACATTTAAACAGCTGGAGATTGTAACTGTCGGGAAAGCAGACACGTGGAAGGGAGTTCCACAGGCGGGAAGCCCGAGAAAAGAAGCTGTTGGAGTAGAATTTACGGTTACATCTTATTTGTTTAACTGTAAAAGGGTGGGACCTAGTTGCTAATCTATTATCTCGTGTAAATTAGGCGGCATCAGTGATCTAAGCTCATCGGAGCAGAAGCCATGAAAGTACTTGTAGAAGAGGCACAGGGAAGCCACATCACGCCGGTGAGAGAGCGGCTGCAGCCGGTCTGCCAAGTCAGTATCAACCACGTTACAGATCCTCCTTTGTATTTTGTCAAGAAGCCCAAGGAGACCAGCAGGGGCACCCGACCAGATATGACAGCAATATTCAATATATGGGCGGATGGTAGATTTGTATATGTGCAGAATAGATTCAGGTGGGAAAAATTTCCGGGCCCTGCACAGAGAACCCACTTTCATAGCAGCAGATTTGGCAATGGATTCAATATAGTCATTCCATTTGAGGTCCGCCGAGAGTGTAAGGCCAAGGAGGCGTAGTATTTTACTCTCTGGGAGGCTAGCCTGTCCCATGCTAATGGGAGGTAGATGCGATTGTCTATGGTGATTAGTTGATAACAGCTTTGTTTTAGAGGCATTGAAATTTACCAACCATTTCCTACCCAAGGCCACTACGGATTGGAGGTCCCTTTCAAGTACGGCAGCGAGGTTCACTTTGTCGTCCAGACCTGGTTTCTGATCGATGCGGGAGTAGATTGTTGTGTCGTCGGCATACATGCCAACTTGGGATCTAATGGTGTCGGGGAGATCATTAATGTAGATCAGAAAGAGCGTGGGACCTAGGATAGAACCTTGATGGACGCCCGCGTTCGTCTGGTAGTTTTGGGAGGCATGCCCATTTAACACCACCTTCAATGTGCGGTTAGAGAGGAAAGACTGGATGAGGTCAAACAGATGTCCAGTTATCCCATAGCTCCGCAGTTTGCACAAGAGGCCAGCATGCCAGACCCTGTCGAATGCTTTAGAGATATCCAAGGCAACGGTTCGGGCTTCACCATTCTTGTCAAGTGCCTGGTATATGTACTCGGTAATGGTCGTTAGCATATCAGCAGTAGACCTGATGAAGCGAAACCCATACTGTTTGTCAGAGAGAAGCCCGTTGGCCGTGAGTTGCTGAATCACCTCGGCGTTGATAATGGCTTCGAAAACTTTGCCAAAGATTGGAAGGAGACTAATAGGATGGTAATTGGCGGGGTCTGAGGCTTCGCCAGAATTCTTAAATATAGGGACTACGCAGGAGGACTTCCAACAGGCAGGAAAGCAGGAAGCAGATAGGCAGAGGTTATAGAGTTTAGAGAGGACAGAGGAGAGTTCTGGGGCACATTTCTTCAGTACTGTGACTGGGATTCCGTCACCGCCGCTCGCTTTGTGTGGGTCAAGTTGCGCAGTTATCTTGGCGACCAGCGAGGGTGTAATGTGGACGTTATTTAGTTGAGCCTTAGTTCTGGGTGGGAAGTCTGGTGTAGGTATTCCTAACGAGTCCAGTGTCGAATTGGTTGAGAATCTACGGGCAAAACATTCAGCCTTGTTGGCTGGGGAGGTGAGAACTTCAAATTCATTGATTAGCGGGGGTATTGAAGTCTTGTTCCTGCTGAGCATGCTTTTGCAGAGACGCCAGTAATCTTTGGAGCCAAACTTAGAGGATGCTATGCGTTGCCTAATTCTGGTAGCAAACGCCCTCTTGGCTTCGTTCAGTACTTTTTTGCACTTGTTCCGTGCTGAGGTGAAAAGGCGCCTGTTTTGGTTCGACGAGCAGCTTCGATAGAGCCGGAAGAAATGATTCCGGTGGGCAATAGCGCCCGAGCAAGCGGGTGAGAACCAGGGGGACAAATTTGGTTTTAGTTGGAATTTTCTGGCAGGGATAAAAGCATCGATGCCAGCCTTAACCCAAGAGGAGACTTCGGAGGCACAGTCTTCGACAGGAAGATCAAAGACGTTGTTCCAGGGGACGTCGCAGAGGAAGTCCCTGAACGAGTCCCAGTCGGCTCTTTGGGAGCAGTATGATATTCTGCTGGTCTGGTTTTCTTGGGTAGAGTTAGTGCGGATTGATATGTTTACGGAGACTACGGCGTGGTCAGAGTTTCCGAGGGGGCAGAGTTGCCTGGTAGTGCAGGAGTCTGGGATGGAGGTAAAACAAAGGTCGAGTAAAGAGTCCCTTCCGTTAGGGTTTTTAGAGAAACGCGTGGGGAAGTCCACCACTTGCGTTAGAGCTTGGGCTATTGAAAAGTGCATGGTGCGGATCCAGCAAGGTCGGTGGCTGAGTTTTCAAGCCACTTGGTGTGGTGGGCGTTAAAATCGCCAAACACAAATATATGGGCAGATGGGTGAGAAGAAATGGCCCTGTCGATATTAGTAGAGATGCAATCAAGTACCGTACAGTCAGAGGAGGAGGGGGAGCGGTAGAGGAAGAAGAGATAGCTAACCGAGCTTAGAAGTGAGAGACGGAAGCACATGAAGGAATGATCAAGGGATTCAAGAGATGTGACCCTGGCTAGGGGGAGTTGTTCGCTGACATATACACAAAGCTCATGCATATGGACAGTGGAGTCCTTCCTGAAGAGAGGAAGGTAGCCAGGAACGAACAGCTCTGAAGAGGGGATAGAAGGGTCAAGGTTAGTCTCACATATAGCTAAGATATCGGGTGAGTTAGTTAGAAGGAAATATTCTACACAAGTTACTGCGAATACCTCGTATATTTGTGAAGGTAACGCAGTTAATTCTGCCGAAACTAGTATTAATTAAGTTATAATTTAAATCGTCTTGTACAACCCACCGAAAAAAAAATTCGGAGGGAAAAGAAGGGGAAGTAAAAAGAAAAAAAAAGTACATGAACAAAAAGTCAAGCTTTCGTAAGAAAGAAAAAAAACCAAGACGAAAACCCTAACACTAAAGCGCTCAAAACGAAAGTAGAACAAACAAAGACAGAAATAGAATACATAAAATGGTTTAACCAATTAAAAAAAATATAGGTACTGTGCCTTTATCAAATACGATGTAAAATATTTTTACCTCTCCATAACTGAAAATATCCTTAATGAAGCTATAAACCTAGCCAAAGAATATAATGAAGTTTCAGTTGATGAAATACAATTAATTAGGCATTGCCGCAAAACGTTATTTTTATTATGATGATGTTGTTTGGATTAAAAAATATGATACCAATGGATTTGATAATCCCATGGAGACGCATGATGGAGAAGAGGTGGCGCAATTGGTAGGATGCCTCCTCTTACACAAAATAAATGAATTTATTGATTTACATAATCACGGTTTATACCGGGATGACGGTTTAATTATAGTCGATCGTAGTACACCACAAATTTGTGATAAGATGAGGAAGAAGTTACAAAGGTTTTTTTTTTAATATTCTTTTCGATATTAAAAAGAAATTTTGGCAATTAGTCATTGCATTATTTGAGCCCGCACAGAATTTACTAAATTCTAAAACCGAAATCCTACATAAATGCAAGCATATGAAAAATTGCCTACTAAATTAGCCTTTTGCTTAATTGTTTTTTTTTTTTAATAAAGTTTTAGTCTCCCCCCTTTCTCGTGATTTGGTGTCTTTGTTTTAATTTGAGTTCCTATATATTTGCTATTTTAAATCTTTGTTGTTAGCCAATTTTCCTGACGAGCCGTTGGGCGAAACCGTGGTAGGTTGTTGGCTCTTGCTTAGATTTTCTGTATATATATATATATATATATATATATATATATATATATATATATATCCCTGTAACTACAGATCTAGAAATAACTGTCCGGTTGAGGGTATGTCCGGTTGAGGGTAGTGTAGATCGGAAATATAATCTATCAAACCACCCTCTACCCTAAGAAAAATAAAGAGAGATGTGATGTTTATATCGGAATCCAAGTGGGAATTTGGAAGCAACGGCTTTATATCCACAGGCACTCCTTCACCATCCCTAGTTTACGATACCAAACAGACCTTTCTAGAAAATACTGGAAATTTAAAGGCAGTAACTTAGATCCCCAGATAAGATGGAAACACCTGGGCAAGCCTAGGACCCATAGTAGCTTAAGAGATAGATGTAATCTATGTTTGACAGAAAAAAATTAAGATTTGAAAATTTCAAGGCCAAAATATACCCCTGAACAAACGAAGGGTGAACAAAAGTATGTGTCGCCAAAGAAATAAGTATAAATTATTGTAATTTTCCTATTCCCCCAAGTAGTCTCAATAATTTTTTAAACTTTGTCCAAGCAGTTACTTTCCCACCACCTACCAGTACTAACTCAAGGATCAAGCCATATACCTCTCACATCCAAGGAGAAATTACTGCTACATTCTTTCCCTAGCCCAAATCAAATAAAACCAATACACCCCAATCCCTTTCTTTATTTAAGCAAACCTCTGGGCTTAGAAACTGTCCTCAATCTCTGTTTATAATGGGTCGAAGAATGCATGTCTTTAAATGAAATGTTGAAAATATTTCCCCACTCAGTTTTATCCGAATTTACATATATATATATATATATATATATATATGATCATGGATAAGTAAGTCGGTGTGAGAAAAGAATATTTCTTTAGAAAATATATATTTGGAAATATCCGAGGTGTATTTTAAAATTTTGCTAATGAAATTTTCTTTGTCTAATTAACTATAAATCATCCACATAAAAATCATACATACATTTTATTATGGTTACTTAGTGTGAATATATATATATATTAAAAATGTTTATATAAGTTTTTTTTTTTGCTTGATGACAGGTTACAAAAAATGGCGTTGTTTGATGACGAGAAAATTGAGAATTAGTAATTTTGGCGTAAACTGAATTAAATCTGTTTGAGTTTAAATTGTTTTAATTAACTAAATGATTTTTTGCGATGAAGTTTATTCTTTTAAATATCATCAACATTAACAGATGAAATTTGAAAGTAAATATATTTAATTTAATTTTAAAATTAGCCATTGCAGTGAAATTTTTTAAATGTCCTTTAACAAAATTTAACATGTTTACTGAAACAATATACAATATTATAAAGAATTATTTTATATAATTTTAAAAACATCTTAAGGCATTGAAACGGATGAAAAATTACCTTTTAATCACAAAAAAAAAATAGATTTCTTCATCGGTTACCCATTTTCGCTCAAAAATCTTCTGGGTAATGGCTTTCTTTTAAATCTGGTTTTGGAAAAAGGGTCAAGAATATACTTTGTGGGTTAAAACTTCAGCCATCTATAATAAAAAAATATAATCACTACAGTAGTGAGTGTCTACTGGCTTAATACAGCTGAAAACAAGCAAATAATTTCTACTTTTTAATTGCTTTCTTTCTGTAATCACTTAATTTCTGTTCAGCTGTCTCTATTGTAAGTAAAAGATTTCTTCCTTTCGGTTACTGTCTATCGCGCAGCCATTAACTATTATGGATATTTGCCTCGTCCTCGCTACTAAGACGTGAATGTGACACAAGGTCAAGGTCAGTGTGGGGAGCCAGAACACGTGCGAACGGGCAAGGGCAAAAAATTACCCAGTTCACGCAACCGCCAGTCGCACTGGCCCCGGTAGCAACACAAGTCCACTATCTCTTATGCAATGGGGTGGCAAGGTCTTAGGAACTGGGAACTTTTTAGTATTATTTTTATCAATTGCATACCATATATTCGATTGATACAACGGAGTTGCACTCTGCCCAAGGACAAAGACGCAACTAAGAGATGATCCCCACTCACCACAAAAAGTGATGCTCCTTACTAAAAAGGCTCGGAAATTCATTGCTTTTACTTGGCACAAGCGCATTCTCTAATTACATTCCTTAAATAATATTGGCTGAAAAAATTATTCTAAGAAATAAGAAATAAAAATGAACAAATATGTAAAATATCAATAATTAATTTTATATTAAACAAAATGTTTTAACTTGAAAAAAATGAAACACATATAGTGCATTCGTTGCCTACACGAACCGTTCGGCTCTTTTTTGAGTAGATAGTCTGTTTACTTCAATTAAACAATATATATATATATATATATATATATATATATATATATATTGTTTTTCTTTAATCCGAAGTGGAAGAGTAAGAAGGTAAATTCCAAGAACCTGATCCTAATCAATATTAAAAATTTTTAACATTAAAAAGTGATGCAGGCAGAGAGCTCAACGTATTGAGAAAACAGAGCCAATATAAATTAGAGAAACTTTTCAAAATTCAAAGCTGTTGGATGTACATTTCGACATAGGATCTCTAATAAAGACTCTACGTCACGTCAGCGACATTGTTTTTTCCAAATGGCGAAGGCCCTGGGTTAGAGTGTGGAGGGGTTTTAGGTTAACAACGGTCACAAAGTGGAAAAGGACAGAGCTGGTAGTCGCAGGGTTACAGGATGTTGAAATGGTATATTTAGGAAGAGGAGGAATAGGAGTTCATATTTTATAAAGATAGGCAACTAAATGAGTTAAATTACTTTTTAAAGTTAAGATTTTGGGCTGTTTGAAGAGGTGTATCTAGGCGAGAAGGAATGGGTTTCAATATAAGATTTTAAAATTTTTTATTTAAGTTTATTTTATTAAACCTTTTAGGTTAAACCTTTTATATATATATAATATTTATTCAGAAATTATAACATGAATATGTTATAATATCACTAAAAAAGTAGCTATTTTCTTTCGACATTTCTGATGTCTTATCAAGTAATGAGTTTTATTTCAAGTTGAAGGGTTTTAAAAGGATAAAAAGCAAACAAAACTCATTTAATTAGGGAGGCATTGTTGTATATACTAGTCAGAATAATGTAACCTCTAATTTGGAGAATATGTGAGCAGACTCAGAAATGATTTTGGGGCATTAGTATTAATATTTGATTAAACTGAGAACAGCATTATTAACTGTTAGATTCACTTTATTATTATTGCGAATTTTAAAAACTCACGAAACTCCGAAGTCGGCATGAACCTGCTCAGTTAAAGTGAAAAGTGTTATATATTAAACGTATATATATATATATATATATATATATATATATATATATATATATTCTATTTACCAAGAAACGTATCTGTGTAAATTGTATGGAAAAGTGGATATTGTCTAATTGGGAAGCGTTTCGTCCTTCAGGAATAGACAGTGCCCATCATAATGTGGCGAAAGCCATAACATAAATTCTAACCCCTCTCACTGGAACAATCACTTAATCGCCCATGAAGAAAATAAAAAGCTCAGGCAGCTTAGTTGAAAAACTAAAGGAAATACACATGAGCGAAACCGTCTACATATAAAATTTCTTTCCGCTAATATTCCAGTTGGAAAATTCCTAAATCTTCTAAAAGACTAACTCAATCAAAGATAATATTCTCTCTACCAACAACTAAAATAATACAAATCTAACGTCTCATCAATAATCAGCGTTACTTCACATTCAATTATGATTATTACAAAAAAAAATTTGGATTAACGATGTAATCATCTCTCAGTGGAGTGATGGCATGTATCTTAGAATTTCTTGAATTCAGTCTTTTTCCAAAATATTTCACAAAAACAATTAATATACATTCGCTTTATTAATGCTGCTTTTATTATATATTTTCTTGATACAGATTTACCTAACTTAGTTGATCAACTAAACAAAGTCGAACAATTTAATTTACGAAAATGATATTAATCGATATATTTATTTGTTTGAACATTGTTTTAATGAATATTCGAAACTAAGTGGATAGTCTGTCTTCTATAATATAACAGAAGATTTATATATATCAACTGGCCTGAATATTGTAGAAATCTTGTTAGGAAAGTATCTATCTTCCTGCAGGATTCGAACCTGCAACTCCGATATGGCTATGCCGCTAATAGATCTGACATGTCATACCACTCGATCATAAAAGATCTGACATGTCATACCACTCGATCATAAAAGATTTCATGGTCAACCAAATTAGAATTATAGAAAAACAGACAATCTACTCAAATACGAGTATCCATTAAAAATAATGTTTAAACAAGTATGTATATATATATATATATATATATATATATATATATAGAGAGAGAGAGAGAGAGAGAGAGAGAGAGAGAGAGAACGAGAGCGAGAGAGAAAGAGAGAGAGAGAAACACATGTAGTGCATTCGTTGCCTACACGAAACATTCGGCTCTTTTTTGAGTAGATAGTTTGTTTACTTCAATTAAACAATATATATATATATATATATATATATATATATATATATATATATATATATATATATTGTTTTTCTTTAATCCGAAGTGGAAGAGTAGGAAGGTATGTAAAAAATAACCGAACATTGTCACAAAAAATATATTTCAATTACCCACCCAAAAAACTACATGTTTTTCTTTTCAAAAAAATATCCTTCGAGTTTCATGCACTTTTCCATTTTTCTCTACCATGTTTCTATAAGCTGCTTAAAGGAACCTTCTGGATGTCCCTCAGCTCCGTCAATACGATTATTTTATGGCCTACATGCCTGCAAAACAGGTGATTTTCATGATCCACTTGAGGTTGGGGAAAATAAATATATCACCTCGTGTAGGATCTAGTGAATAGAAAGGTTTTTCCAGTATAGAGAAGTTCCTCTTGGCCAGGAATTACCTGATGCCTACGGTTTTGTGAGCAGGTGCATTGTCGTGGTGAAGCAGCCACGATTTCTTGCTGGATCTCGTTCGAGACTGGATGTTGAACTCACAGCGGACGACGCCTCTCACTTCAAAGAACATGAAAAGACAAATCTTTAACACACACACACACACACACACACACACACACACACACACACACACACATATATATATATATATATATATATAAATGTAAACTTATCACTATACTTGTTTCGAAAAACACTCTGAGTATATACGCGGAAGGAAAAAATGGATGTAAAAAAGAAACAGCTAAGCACGTGAACATCAGTCAAAGTACGTAGCCCAAAGAAAAAACCCGAGACGAGTAATCTATAACAAAAAAGCACTCAATACGTAAGCAGAGCAGACAAAATAGATAACCTAAAGAGCAAACAAACATACCTAGGTTTCACCTAACCGGATCTTCAGGGGAGCCAGCCTTCCCTGATTATCCCGTTAGGTGAAACCTAGGTAGGTTTGTTGGCTCTTTAGATTATCTATTTTATATATATATTTTTATATTACATTTTTAAACGAGTTATTTCACTACCCACCTTTCTACAATGAGTGGTGTCTTCAGGCGATTTTTAATAACTGATTATGACATATTCATTCATCGTTGTATAAACCTAAGAGGCATTTCTCAGTGTGGATGCATTTAGTCATAATTTCAACGGTGAACAAATATGTAGACTGTGCCAAGAAGAAAAATTAGAAATTATGACATACCCAAATACAGACGAATTGTTAAATGAAAGAACAGAAATTATGACTAAATGCAACCAAACTGAGAAATACCTCTTAGGTTCATACAACCATGGATGAAAACGTCATAATTCGTTTGAATTTAAACAATGCGAGTTCATAAATTCTCTGCCGCGTAAACGTTCAAATAATACACCTTACAAGAGTGTCCTTAAAAAGAAAAACCGTAAAAGGTAAAATCAGTTGGAAAAAAATCGCCTGAAGACACCACTCATTGTAGAAACCTGGGTAGCGAAATAACTCGTTTAAAAATGAAAAATCTTCAAAAGTTCTACAATATAATTGTTTTTAATGCAAATGTGTACTTGTCTAACCCTCTTAGGACCAAAAGCTAAGTATTAAACAATCAATATATATACATATATTTATATCAGTCGTCCACATACAAGCCTGTTTCGCTTTATCACAGCCCATCAGTGTGGCTAGACACAACCACTTGCTTCTGGCCGCGATCGAAACTGGACCAATCTGGTGCCATTCGGATGCGCTACGCCGTAGGCCATGGAATCAGAGAAAGAACTTTATGAGAAATTTTAAGAAATCTATATATATATATATATATATATATATATATATATATATATATATATATATATATATATATATGTATGTATGTATATGTGTGTGTGTGTGTGTGTGTGTGTGTGTGTAAGAACATTATTACCTGTTCGAGTAAAAAGAAAGATTATTTTTGTGTGCATGATACTGCATATTGTTATATAGGTTTCATTACATTTTAAATTGTTCTTACTTATAACGAACATGACTTGTATGCCTCTTACGGAAAACATCAACAAATATGATATTATTCACGATCTTTGTTTTTCTTTTTAATTCCCGATACTGGAGTAGCATTTCAGCTAAATATCCAACGAAGTATTCTCAAGACAAGACCGACAAAGTTTTCTTCTCATATAGCTGTTCGGCAAAATTATGAGGACATATTTTTGGCGTAAAGTGTCGACCGTCGAAAACTGCACCTCTGAGGCCATCTTGCTTTAATTAGTCGGAACAGGGTTGGTCACTTTGGCAAGGTGATAATGGTGCCCAGGAGAAGACAATTAGTATAATAGAGGATATTAGCACTTGCAGAGCGGATCAGCTGCTGGCCAACACGGAACATTCCCGTAATCTCTGATGAAATGAATTTATTTTTCCTGTATGGAAACGTGTGTAATAATAATAATAATAATAATAATAATAATAATAATAATAATAATAATAATTGAAAACAAGAGTTGTGCCAGTGATAGTAGGTGCACTTGGAATGATAAAAAATGGAACAAAACAACACATTGAAAGAATCCCTGGAAACCCCAGCTTAAGAGATATACAAAAAATTGTCTTATTAAGTACAGCCCACACACTAAGGAAAACTTTATCTATGTAATGCTGGAGATGATAGGGAAGATAGAAAAACATGAAATGGAGCCATAACAACATGCCACTACCTGCCTTAGGTCTCCCCGCAGACTTGGTTGGTAGTGAGACCAAAGCAGAAATCGAAATATGATGAAAAATGACATAATAATAATAATAATAATAATAATAATAATAATAATATATATATATATATATAGTCTAGAAATTTTTTTCGATATTCTACAATTTCATGGGTAATACGTATTTCACAGCAAACCTTGCTATTCGTCAGATCCAGATGATACAAGAGTTAATATTCAAAATAATCCAGAAAAAATAGACATAGAGACACTCACGTGCCCATATCGAGAATAGACATTTGTAACGGTAATTTACAAAAACATTTTCTCGGTCATTCGAAAAATCGCAAAGAGAGAAAGAAAAAGAAAATTATAGAAAATGATAATCGGAAAGAAAAGAAAAGAAAAGAAAAGAAAGGAAAGGAGAACGAACATTATAAAGAGAAAGAAAGTTAAAGTTAACGTCTTAGATCGACACCACAGTCTATTGCAATTCATCTGCTTTATTAGAAAAACAAGACATGGGAATTTAACATTAAATTTAGTTTTAAAGATAATGGGATATATTTACGATAAAAAATAAATTGTAAATCATACTTTTTAATACAAATTAAAATATAGCACTAGTAGTATTATATTATAAATATATTTAAAATAATAAAACAAAAAATACAAATTATATAAGAAAATGATGAATAAAAAATAAAATCCAATCTTAAAAATATCTTAAAGCATAGTAATAAATAATAATAATAATAATAATAATAATAATAATAGTAATAATAATAACAAATAATAAATCATATATATATATATATATATATATATATAATTTAACACTAATAATGATAATAATATTAAAAGAGAAAAAAGGAAAAAACTTAAATAATAGTCATAATATAATATTAATAAAATAATATTAATAAAAATAAAAATAAGAAATAATAATAGTATATATATATAAACTTTTAGTAATACTACTAAAAATAATAATAATATTAAAAATATACTAAATAATAGTAATAAAATTATATTATAAAATAATAATAAAAATAAAAAATAAATATAAAAGAAATATTAACTCTAATAATAATAATAATAATAATAATAATAATAATAATAATAAGCAAATCAGATCTTAAATAATAATAATAATAATAATAATAGTAAAGCATAAATATATATAAAAAAACTTTTACACAAGTATAGTTATTTTTTAGCATGTCTAGATTTTCCCATTATTTCGTTTCTGTTGTTTAAGATTTTACCTTATTTTTAAAGCTGGTTATTGCTAGCTCCTCTTCCATGAATAATTTGCCATTTTTGCTACTACTTTTACTATTTCTCATTTAATTTAGGATGTAATGTTGTTTTGTTTTGGTTTTTCGTTCCATATATATAATGATACCGTTGTGTTACATTTATATTTTTGTTTTTTGAATGATATTTTGAGATTAATTAAATTTAAAGAAAGATTTATATTTTTAGCACCCCTTCAGGCGATATACGGCGATATACGTTTGGAAAAATCAGGAAATCATATATATAGAAATTTAAACCGCTGTTTAAATTTCTATATATACTTTCCTGATTCCTCCAGACATATATTGCCTGATGAGGTGATACAAAGAGCCCCGAAACACGACATCACTTGTGTAGCAAAAAAAAATTATTATATACACCAATCATGAAAATGTTAATAACATATATATATATATATATATATATATATATATATATATATATATATATATATGTCTGTGTTTGTGTGTGTATGTTTTTTTTTAATCGTATCACCCCGAGCAAGGCAGTGACGCCACTGATGTGCAGGGGGCTACGTAATAGTGAAAAGATTAGAAAAGAGAAAGCCGGAAACCACATCCTAAACAGGGAACAAGGGATGAGCCTCTTAACCTGTTCAATAGACGTGGGTGGAGTGTGAACCGGGTGATAGATAGATCTATCTACTCCAATTGAAAAAAAAAAACAAAGTAAGAAGATTGGAAAAGAGAAAGACGGAAACCACATCCTAAACAGGGAACAAGGGATGAGCCTCTTAACCTGTTCAATAGACATAAATAGAATAATAACAGCGAAGACATAACACCTTGAAAATGGCCAGAGAAGTGGTTGAAAGACACTGGGATGATAATTATGGAAAAGTTTTCCATTCCTTAACAACAGCAAAATAAAAAAAATGTTAAGATGCTGGAAAAACTAAATAAAAAATTAATAAAATCTTCTTTCTCGATCTTATTTAATAAAAGATGCTTCAAAGTAAGTTTGCTACCCAAGTTTATAATATGAATAAAGACAAAAGAAAAAACCTTTTTTAGATGACATGTTTTGTCTTCTGATAGACTTTATGGATAATTATTTTGTTTATGAATATTTGTTGCAAAGTAAAATTTTTCCATTTGCCTGAATAAAGTCCATCGAAGAACAAGTCTCTCTTCTGGTGCCATAATTTCCAGCCAACTTTGATGTTCAAAAATGTAAATGCATCTCTCATCCAGTCTTCTTGATTTCTCTTTTATCTTATTCTTTCAATTGTTTTAGTTGTTTTTCAGCCTTACATGGGGGTAAAATGATTAAAAAAATTATAAACTTTATATTATCTTCACTATAAATAGCTTGTAAATTTTAATGCCTCAAAAAAAAACTGCTCTTTTTTAACCACCATAGAGAAACTTTTCCTGTCAACCACCAGCATGGCTGAGGCAAGTCTCTTTGAGAGCAACACACTGTGTGTGTAATAATAATAATAATAATAATAATAATAATAATAATAATAATAATAAGAAGAAGAAGAAGAAGAAGAAGAAGAACATAACAAAGAAGTACATTGGATTACACAAGAGATAGAACGAATCAAAAATAAACCAGAACAGACATTGGCTGGAATTAAAGAGGATTAAATTTGCACTAAAAAGCACACAATTGGAAATTCCCAGGTATAGATAAAATTCCTAACTTTTGGCTATATTAGTTAAAAACAGCATATAAAAAACTAGCCAAAGAACTTCAAGAAATTGCTGACGATCCCTCTAAAATTTCTGCATGGATGACCAAAGGAATTACATTTCTTCTACCCAAGAATGGTGACACAAACAACCCGAAAAACTACAGGCCAATTACATACCTTCCGACAACATAAAAACTATTAACATCTATTTTAACAAAACAGACATATTTATTCTTAGAAAGAAATGACATGATACAGCTTGAACAAAAAGTGTGCAAACGTGGCTATTATGGATGTCAAGACCAATTGCTTATTAACTAAAAGATCCTGGAAAACTGGTACAGTACAAAGAAAAATCTTAGTACTGCCTGGATAGATTATCGTAAGGCATTCGATAGTGTGCCACATTCCTGGATTTTAAAGACTTTAAATATATACAAGATATCGCCCGTCATCATCAATTTCATCAAACAGTGCATGTCTATATGGAAAACAACCCTTTACCTCAATCATATAAATGGAACCTATAAGTCTCATGAAATAAACATCAAAAGAGGTATATTTCAAGGTGATTCTTTATCTCCCTTACTATTCTGTATATCATTAATAGCACGAACCAGTCAACTTAATAAGACAGAATGTGGTTATAAAATAGGACAAAAGAAAATAAGCCATCTATTTTACATGGATGACTTAAAGTTATATGCTAAGAATGATAATGAACTGGAAGGTATTCTGCAAACTGTAAAATGCTTCAGCGAAGACATTGGAATGAAATTCAATTTGAATAAATGTGCTAAAGCTACAGTTTTACGTGGATCAATACAAGAAACATCCTCAGTTAGCTTAGAACCTGCTGTAACAATAAAAGAATGGAAACCAGAAGAAGCTTATAAATACCTAGGTGTAAATGAGAGTGAAAAAATTCACCATAAAAAAATGAAAGAAATAGTGCGTAAAGAGTACTATAGAAGGCTACGAATGATATTAAAAACTGAATTGAATTTTCAGAACAGAGTTATGGCCATTAATAGCCTTGCAATCCCAGTTGTGCAATATAGTTTCAACATCTTAAACTGGACTCCAAACGAGATCAGGCGAATGGATTCTAAAAAAACAAAGCTTCTTTCTAAGCATAAGATGCATCATCCAAAGGCTGATTTAGACCGTCTATACATACCCCGTAAAGAAGTTGGAATAGGTCTTATTCAGCTGGAATTGTCATACAAGACAACAACTATTGGCTTACTAACATACATAGAAACAACAAAGAAAGAAAGAAAAAATGTTCAATAATAAAAGAAGGCAGTAAATGCAAACAAGATTTACAGTAAGTAGATTCTGTGATTCTGTAGAAAAGCAAAACAAAAGCCAAGAACCAAATATTGCGGCAAAAAATATGAAAATGAAAGCCAAAGATAATGCTCTTGAACAGACGAAACAGCGCTGGCAAGACAAACCTCTGCATGGCCAATATCCAGAACGTGCCAATAAATCCAACGTTGACAAAGTTAATACTCATCGATGGTTACGTGCATCTGGATTAAAGTCTGAAACTGAAGGCTTTATTCTTGCAGCACAAGACCAAAGTCTTTTCACTAGAAACTTTCAGGCAAATATTATGCATAATATGGATCCAAAATGCAGGTTTTGTGATAAACACCAAGAAACAATAGACCACCTAATCTCAGGCTCTTTTGTGCTTGCCCCAAATGAATATAAAAATCGCCACGATAGAATTGGGCAATATTTACATTGGACGATGTGCAAACATTATGTAAAATCTGTAAACAAACACTGGTATGAACATCACCCAGCACCGGTTACAGAAATAGAAGATGTAACCATTCTATGGGATTACACCATCTACACAGACAGAAAAATTGAAGCAAACAGGCCAGACATTATTGTTAAAAACCAGAAAGAGAAAACTTGTCTATTAATTGATATGGCTTGTCTAGCGGATTGTAACATAGGAACCAAGGAATTTGAAAAACTGTCAAAATATAAAGACCTGGAAACTGAAATAGAAAAAATGTGGAAATTGAAAACAGGAGTTGTGCCAGTGATAGTAGGTGCACTTGGAATGATAAAAAATGGAACAAAACAACACATTGAAAGAATCCCTGGAAACCCCAGCTTTAGAGATATACAAAAAATTGTTTTATTAAGTACAGCCCACACACTAAGGAAAACTTTATCTATATAACGCTAGGGATGATAGGGAAGATAGAAAAACATGAAATGAAGCCATAACAACACGCCAGAACCTGCCTTAGGTCTCCCCGCAGACTTGGTTGGTAGTGAGACCAAAGCAGAAATTGAAATATGATGAAAAATGACATAATAATAATAATATATTATATATATTTTCCCATATATATATATATATATATATATATATTTGGGGAAAAATGTTAGTTTTCGGAGCTATCAAAAATGGCATTTTCCTTCAGAAGTTTTGATGTTTGATCATTTGGATAAATTTATGGCGATGTTCTTTGTGTAGCTTAGGTATGGCACAAGGCTAAAAGCTTAGAGCACTCATTGATGATCGAACTCAATACTTAATCGTAATTGATACAGTGAAACAATCATGCTAACCATTACAACAGCTCGAAGCGCCTTGTCCTAGTGCATATATATGCGCTTATTCATGTTAGTTTAGGTGTACAACCGAGTGATTTAAGAGAATACCAACCATAAAACCAGGGTTTGAATTTTTAAATGGTGGATATTTCTAGAAGTTAACTTTTCGACAATATCGTCTTGGTGAGATGTTCCCAACACGTGACACAGATTTGAGGTAACGAAAATCCGTACAACCAGTGCATTGCTTCTGTTCAATTACCAAATACTCTAATTATGGTCTCTCTCTCTCTCTCTCACACACACACATAAAGTTTGCTCAACACAGTTGCAGTAACAGCGAAAGACTATATTTGTATGTGTTAAAGAATAATAATGTACCTGACCACCCGTTTGTAAACTTCATACTCGGAATCGAGAAGCCAATGGATCTCTCTCTCTGTCTCTCTCTCTCTGTCTCTCTCTCTCTGTCTCTCTCTGTCTCTCTCTCTCACACACACACACACACACACACATATATATATATATATATATATATATATATATATATATATATATATATATACTGACGTACATGAATATGTTTATTTTATTTTAAACTCCTTTAGTGCACGGATCAAATTTTAATACTGTTAATAAACTCATTAAAGAAGGTACCGCAGGTTTTTAATTCGTTTTGTTTTCCCCGATACTTTCAATCTCATCCAAGATTATCTTTCTAAGTTAAAGATTATTGTAGTTGATATATGTGAATTTTTGGGGCGATATGCGCATGAAACAGGTTTTGTTAATTAAAAAATTACCGTCATCTAAAGCAAATAATTTTAGCTTCATTTATATTTGTTAAAAATCATTGTCACAAAAACGAACAGCTACCAAGTGCATTAATTTTTGTCCTCCCAATTTACCCATGAAGATGATTATGGAAGAGATTGTAAGTACTTGGAAATTAAAAGAGAATGAAAAATTAATAACATCTTAAAACTTTATTTGTGAACTCGAGATGATTGAAATATAAATAGACATAATATGTCTAGATTATTCAACCACACACACACAAACACGCACACACACATATGCACACATATGCACACGTATAAATATGTATGTATGTAGTTGTAAAAGGGCAAATAAACACAGCACTCTATATATGCTTATCGTGCAGACGGGTGTGTAAGTGCAGGCCGGCACCCGTGACACAGATGCCCCATGAAAAAATACTGGCACTATTGATAAAACATATAAAAAGAATAATCGAAAAATCGAAAATCATAAGCAAGAGTAGACTGACGATTCCGTCTTTGAAACACCGTAGTCGGGTCGGGATGTTGAAAGCAACATAAATCAACTAAGTGACAAAAATTGCTTTAAACAATATTGACGTCATTGTGCTAACCTGAGGAACACTATTCGTTGGCGTTACTATGAATAATAAATCAGGACAAGGAAAAACAACAAAAGTTTTACTTACAAAACGGGGGAAAGCAGGAGCTCGTCTAAAAGTAAATTTTAATCAGCTTATCATTTAAGAGATTTGGAAGCTGTTTGCCTTAAGATTCATTAGCCGAGCCTGTGCAGGCAGAAAGAGCGATTTATTCACTGCTTACAACTACTGGAGGGTCAGTGAGTGTTATATTTTTCTATTTTATCACTCTTATGGAGCTCTGTATTTACACCCCCCTTACATTTTAATTATTTTTATTAAAATTTATTTTTAGACGAGCTCCTTCTTCCCCCTTTTTGTAAGTAAAACTTTTGTTGTTTTTCTTTGTTCTGCTTTATTATTCATAATAACGCCAACGAATACCTTTGAAAAGTGTTCCTCGGGTTAGCACAATGACGTCAATATTGTTTAAAGCAATATATATATATATATATATATATGCGTGTGTGGGGGTGTTGTGGGTGTGGGTGTGGGTGTGTGCGTGTGCAGAGAGAGAGTAGAGTGAATACATAGGAATCAACATTGCAGTTTAAGGCTTCTATTTAAACTTCATACAAAATTATACAAGCCATATACAGGTTATGACCATAAGTAACGCTCAGCATTTTCTTCAAACCAATGAAAAGAATGAAAGAGCTAGTGTCTTATTCCATTCATATCCCAGCGGCCTGTATAGACACCCGCTATATGACCAGCCCAATAAACAAGAAGTAGCAATTATTAGAAACATCGCATATATTTACACTCTGAAAGCGACGCACTTATATAGCAAACTTGAATATCAGAACAATTTCATGAGATAATTTTTTGTCTTTTGATAATTCTCTACCATAGCAGAATGGAAACATTAGTTAAAAATCTGTGTGGTTATCTCTCTCCGGATCGAGCTAATTTTGGAATATATTACTGTAGTAAAGGTTTCGATCTTCAGTAGGTGTCACAAATATGTGAGATTTGGAAGTTGCCAAATTAACGACAGCAGAAATAATTTTGATAAACTGATATTATTTTTTGTATGTAGGATTGATTCCATTAAGAAAAGTCCAATTTGAATGAAAACACTTTTGAAAATGTGTCTTATTTATATATAACAAAATCAATCTGTGAGTCTGTGTGTGCCTGTTCCCTAAGCACGCCTACATTTTTTAAGCTACGCCATCCAAAATTTCTAGGGACACACATCTACAGGGAAGCCAGGTCGTCACATACTTTTTGAGTTTCAAGTTCAGTAATTTTCCCTTTTGCACTTTTTGACCAATAGGATAGATTGTTTACATTTGGTCTGTAAAATATCTAAGATCTAAGATGGTTGCTGGATTATGTCACAGAAATCAAATCTCACGTGTCAAACGCGACAGAAATATTTTTTATTAAAAAAAAAATGAGCCTTTATATTTAATTTTTATTCCGACGTTTTATAAACCCATTTGGTCAACAAAAAATGTGAATATTTTTCCCCGTAATTTTGAAAGAAAAGAAATATTAAAAAATGTAGGCGTGCATAGGGAACAGTCACACACAGAGTCACAGATTGCCCTTTATATATATAGATTATATTTTAATGTCTGCAGCGAATTTAAACATATTTGTTTCACCAGCTGAAGAAATTAAAATATTCGGAGTTGCACGGGCAACACCGGGATATGATGCTAGTCTTTTAGATACTAATATTTTTTAAATGATTTCTCCACAAGTTAATAATATGCAAGGTTTTACACGGAAGGTAAGTGAAAGAAAGGACTGACTACTGGGAGAATTGAGGAAAGAACAAAAGGGGTCCAAGAAAACAGAAGACGGTGATTGCTGCATTTTTTGAAGATTTTTTTTCATCAGGTAAGCAATTAAACAGAAGGGTGTTCCACAGGCAGGAAGTTCCTAGATGAGAAACTGTTGGATAAGAAGTTGAGGTTGAATTTAGCTATTTCAGCAGTGTACGAGTGAGACCTAGAGACCAATTTGGTAGCACGATAAATTCATGGGAAAAATGGAACAGTTGACATGAAAACATTTGTAGAAAAGAGAGAGGAAAGTCGCACAACGATGATGGAGAAAGTAACTAAAGTCGAGATGCCTAACTTGCATTATAATTTTATTAAACTATCATCATAATATTAAATTCTACGCATATTTTAACATTGAAAAGTACAATATGATTGAAAACTTATCTCGATGGTATATTTGGATTAAACGGATGACGGTATAATCATATATATTATCAACTGCAATTCTTTTTTTTTCTTCTTATATAGGCCATGTCCCTTCAGGACGTAAGCGTTCGTGGCTCTCCACACCTCCTTTCTCTTGTAACTCTCAACAACTTTTCTCTTGGTATTTCTTCCAAACCCTCCTCTGACATTTACTTCTCAAATCCATCAAGTAAACCTCGGATTGTTTCACCTATATCTCTTTCCCTCTATCCGTCATGTGTGTATCAGATTCTCCAAGCTCTTCTTCCTTATTACGTGCTCAAGGAACTTTAGCTAAAAAACTTCCTGATGTTAAGTATCTGTCACCTCTCCGTATCCATCCTCTCCAAAGCCTCGTCTTTGCTCACATGTTGGGTCCATGGTATACAAAGCATCCTTCTGTCGAATCACATTTCGGTTGCTTCAAGTCGTTTCTTCATGTTTTTTATATCGTCCAGCATTTGATGCCATGTAGAAGGACAGACCATATAACAGTTCAGAACTCTTTTCTTTGTTTTCAACAAAAGTCTCCTGTCAATATTCTGCTTAGATTTACAGTTAAATCAATATCTGTCTATTTCTCTCTCTCTCTCTCTCTCTCTCTCTCGAGCTCAATATTTTCCTTTTCTTTCTTTCTCTCTCCATATATATATAATATTCTGTTCATCATTACCTTAGTCTGTTCATATCTATCTATCTATCTATCTATCTATCTATCTATCTATCTAGATAGATAGATAGATAGATAGATAGATAGATAGATAGATAGATAGATATGATTACACTTTCTTCCTCGATTTCTTTCTATCTATCTGTTCTCTATTTGTCTATCTATCTATCTATCTATCTATCTATCTATCTATCTATCTATCTATCTATCTCCTTAGATATTCGTATGTAACACACGCTCAAACAATATGCACCTTTACTGACGGGTAGAAAAGTAAATTCTCCTTTGCAAAACTTTAATGGCATATCGCATGCGTAAATCAACAGCGTGTTCCCGCGAGTCCTAACAAAAGTTGGCGCGTATTAGAAACGAAGCAAAAATGGCCGTTCAAAATGGTGTTGCTCAGAGCAGGAGAATAACTGTCATGGCGGAAGCTTCATCGTGGTATATAAACCAGACACCTGCTCAATAAGCAAACTACCCTTGCTTCCTAGATAAAGCAACAAAAAGTTATTAAAATAAACAATGTCTAGACCCAGCACGCAATCGATCAACAAAATTTCGGGTGCTCGTGAGCTGAAAGGAGAGAAATAACCATTGTAACAGGAGGTTGCATGATAGGACAGATAGCTTGTCAGTTAGGTTGAGAATTTACAAGCGGGTTTACATCGAGAAAACTAAACCTAGGAACAGCATTCACTAAAAAGAGATTGTTCCAAGCAAATAATAGAAAGATGTGCACGGACTTTCACAACGAGAGATGAGAGTAATAGTAATTTTATTTACAAAAATACATTACTGGTAATTTTTTCAATAATCTATTGCTACTATTTTTTATTATTTACAAAAATATTTTTATACTTTCATAGTGTTTGATCCCAGTTTGAGGTTTAACTATTTACCCATAGCTGGGGTCCTAACAGATGCTAACATCCTAGGTCACAGAGGACCTAGAAACAACGGCAATTAAGAGGTGATACCATGCCCCTCAAAACGTACAATCTTCCGATCAGGGTACTTACTGCCGGATGTAGTTTAACGCCATACCCAAGACGATCTTGAAGACGTATCAGTTTTAATATTACTAAAGACTCTGCGTACAGATACATAGATATGTATGACTGGTTTGTCGAAGTTTAGGCACAATACTATGATGGCAACATGGGTTCATAATTATTACATTTGAATTAGCTAAATGTAACCGTAAGTCCATTGATAAGTGTTTCTTTTTTGCATCGGTGGAAATCTCTTCTGGATTTTTGATTTCCAGCCAACGTTGTTTTTCAAAAATTTAAATGTAATGACAACCATTATCAACAGTTTTCTTGATCTATTTTCTTTATTTGTTTTCGCTGTTTAATAATGTTTTTCTCATTCTTGCACATTCTGTAACCCGTTGTGTCTGAGTGGCATTATTGCCTTGCTTTGGGTGAAATGATTAAAAAATACTAATTCAACAATACGTTTACTTCCTGTATCAGAATATATCAAAGAAAACTATTTTTCTCGAGATATACGGTAATGAGGTAGAGTATAGAAGAACATGGCTTCATGCCTTTTCTCAATAGCAATATTGATAGTTTAACATAAAGGGTTTCAGCTGAGATTATATATATTATGCTGGAATATACCAAGAGATGTATAAAGATTTGGAATGATCATAGTAGAACAGGGTTTCTGAAGCGAGTCTATTCTGAAGATTCGACATCGGAGGCCAATCTGAATAACACAAGTTACGCAGATGATACAGTGATGATAGCAAACACGGAAAGGAAATTACAATACTGCCTAAAGAAGGTCGTTAAAGAGGGTGACAAGAAGGGACTACAAATAAACTGCAAGAAAACCGAATGCATGGTTATTAGCAAAATAGCAGCCCAAATTGCCGAATACTAGTGAGGGATACTAAAGTCAAGAAGGTATAAAAATAAAATACATGGAGAGTCTTCTAACAAAAGTCCGAAATTGCGAGTAGTGTATTAAGAAATAGGAAAATTTCGCTAGAAACAAGGAAGAGAGTACTAGATGGCTATATGATGCCAAATCTTCAATATGGTAGCGAATACTGGACATTCTAATTGAAGATGAAGGAAAGACTTGAAGCAACTGAAATCTGGTTCTACAGAAAGCTGCTGCTGATAGCATGGATTGAGCACGTGAGCTATGATGATATTTCGGAAAGGGTGAAAACGAAAAGAAAATTAATACTGAGCAAAAGTCAGCTAAAATTCCTGGAACATGCAATGAAGAAGGATGGCTTGGAAAATCTGATACTAACAGGCCAGATAGAGAGAAATAGAGACAGGGGAAAGCAACGTATAACATACTGAGCAGGTGGATGGCAAAGCGGGTGTTGCGTGGTGTAATAGAGAAAGTGTGCTAAAAGCCACGAGGAACAGTGAAATGTGGAAGGCCATGATCCCCAAGGCACACAGAAGAAATAGATGAATTCTAAAAGATATGAATAGTTATTTAGTTGTTTTCGCTTTCAATGCCTGAAAAATTTACACCAGGAAATCCTGATAGAATTTAAATGCATTTAAATCATTTATTTTTTTTATTTTTTATTTTATCAAACATTTACTTTTATTTTACGAACTTTATTTCATAGTTTACATTTTGATCTTTCAAATCGATACAATTACCGTAGAGAATTGGCAAAAAATGTTTATACTTCAAAGACAACACAAGAAAATTCATTTAAAAATGTGTATTTATAGAAAAGAACGTAGTAATATATATGCATACAAACAAACAGCCAAATGACACATATATATTTACACATTTTTATATGTTTAAAACACCACAAATATCTTGAAAAAACAGCTAAGTCCATCCACTCATGCATTTGAAGATGTGAAGCCCATACGTCTATCTTATAAGATGACAATCTAATTAAAGTATAAATAATATCTTACAAAAATCTCTTGAATATTACAAGCTTACTTTAATTTTTGTCAGGCTTTGAATAATGATAATTCCTAACAAGCTTTTAATGACACTTCTACCACCTGATGAATATTCAAGAAGGCTCTCAAATTTAAAAGACTTGACAAACCAATGACATCCTCAATTTTGTATATAAACAAGTGAAGCAAAATATTAACTACATTGCCATAATAAAGACCATTAGAGGATATAACGCGTCGAACAAGAATGGATATTTTCCTCTTTTCTCTTTTCATATATATATATATATATATATATATATATATATATATAAGAAAAAATTATTCAGACACGTTATTTCATGGTAAACCGGAAATATGGCCTATTTCAAGCAAACCATCATCAGCTTCCGTCGTGTAAAATCTTCTGTAAAATAAAGACGGAAGCTGATGAAGGTTCGCCTGAAATAGGCCATTCTTCCAATGTACCATGAAATAACGTGTCTGCCTAAATATTTGCTCTATATGTATTTATATACATATATATTTAGAGCTCTCTTGGAGAGTTATCCTACCATTGTATGTACAGGATACTCCTTTGGATTCTTCTATATCTACACCGCATGCTTAGATATATAATTATGAATTAAATGTGCATTGCAACACGGAAATCTCTGTTTCCAGATAGAATCTCGTCATCAGGCAATGTTGGATGTTGGTTATGAAAATGATTTAAAACCGTAAATCCTTTGATCCTCTTCACATGGATATATATATATATATATATATATATATATATATATATATATATATATAATAAAGATGTAATTACTTGCTTCAATTTTTATCTAAAATGTTCTTCAAATCTATTTTCATTGGACTACTTAGAAAGCTATCATTACAACGCACGATTGATGAGAAAGAGTAATGATAAATACGTTGACAATATATTCGTTCGATATAAAACCAAGCAAATATATAATAGTTTTATTAGTCTTACTTTACATGGAGAATGTCAAACAAAAAGAAAAAATATTGATTCCAAGCCTTTAAATATATATGAATACAATAGTTATATTATGTGAGATTTGAGGTGAAATAAGAAGGAAAAGAAATTGGAAAATATTTTAAAATAATTTCAGCCTCAATTTCTAGGTTAAATCGATATTATTTGCATTATTTTCCGTCGGCTAAATGTCCTCATGTTTGTTTCTTTTATACCGACGATTCGGCGTTTTTGTTCTACGGCCTTTTCAATTATTTCACAATCTGAGTAATTTTGAATGGATTTTTAACTGAAAAATTTAATTTACGGTGGTAGATTTTCGTGTTCTGCTGTTCATGTTTCGAGATATCACATCCTGATATTTCGAACAATTGCTAATGGATTAGCACACAACTGATCCGCTCTATTATAATAAAACTTTAGTGTATTTGCATGTGCATATATATAGTTCCTTCCAGTCACGTTCATTGAGAGAAAGACAATAGCGCTTTAGCGTCGACTCAATTTATTCCCGTTACTACTTATTCTTCTAAGTGTCATGTCTTTTCATGAGGTAGGCGATCATGGACTTCCACGTCTCCCTATTCCGTGGTGTCACTTAGCATGCTTTCTGCTTTTACTTAACCCAAACCCAAACACCGCTCTGCCAGTTCGGTTCAGGCCCGTAAAATATGTTACATGCTGCTTTCCCCGACCTCTGTTTCCTTCTATCTGACCTGTGAGTATCAGATTCTCCAAAGCTTTCTTCCTCATTAAATGCCCCAGGAACTTCAATTGTCTTTTCATGGTGTCAGTTTTAATTTCTTTTTCTTTTCCTTCCTGTCCAAAACCTCATCTTTGCTCACATGCTCGATCCATGATATCCGCAGCATTCTTCTGTAGAACCCCATTTCAGTTTTTTCAAGTTTTTCCTTCATATTTGATAAGATTGTCCAGCATTCACTGCCTTATTGAAGAACAAATATCACAATGCAATTCAGTACTCTCTTTTTTGTTTCTAGCGAAATTCTCCTGTGTCTTAATACCCTACTCAGCTTCTGGCATGCGTCATATGCCATGTCAATTCGCCTTTGGATCTTAGTGTCGCAATTTCCGTCGTCTGTTAGAAAAGTTCTAAGGTAGTTAACTTTTGTACCTGCTTGATTTTAGTATATCCACCTTTAGTTAACACGGCTGTTCTTTTTCTGAAGATCATGCATTCGGTTTTCTTCTAATATATTTGCTGTCCTTTCTTTCCACTTGCTTCAGCTACCTTTTGTAAGTGGTCTCGTAGTTTCCTTTCCGTGTCTGCTGGCAACCCTGAATCATCTGCGTCTCTCATACTGTTCAGATTGTGGCCGCCAGTGACGAATCCTGGCATGACTTCTAGTTATTTTTAATAGTCTCGCTATAGAAGTTGAATAAATCCGGTGAAAAGACCCATCCTTGTCTTAGGCCCCTTTCTATCTTTGTATATCTGCTGAATTCGTTTCCTGCCCGTATGCAGGCGGTTTGCTGCCTGTTGGTGTTTTTGATTACTCTAATGATTTTCTCAATATGTCGAGGTTGCTGAGCATTTCTGTCAGTTCTCTTTGACGTATTTTGTCTAACGCCTTTGCACAGTCTATAAAATACAGGTACATGTACTTTTTCATTTGTATTGCCCTTTCTGATAGCATTATAAGCATAAATATCGTGTTCCTTGTTCCAGTGCCCTTGACGAAACCGCTCTGTTCTTGTTTTACCTCTGGCCTGATACTGTTTTGCGCTCTATTCATCAGAATTCGGATGATGAGTTTTGTTATGTGGCTCATTAAATTGATTGTTCGATGGAGTTCACATACCAGTTATAAAACCTCTTGCCGCGTGTTTTCTCTTTGACACTGATTTATTGTCTTTTGCAATAATTCTGTTAGCTAGTAGTGAAAGATATATACATATGAGTTCTTTCTTTAAAACTTTGTAAAGGACCGTTATATATATATATATATATATATATACAAAAGCAGACATTTTGTGATAATAACAACAAAAGTTAGCCTGAATGTCAGTAATATTTACTCTTACCCCAGTAATTCAGGCAAACATCTATCATCAAATTTATTATTGGTTATTAGATTATGTCTTTGCTTTCATTCAAAATTTCCGACAAACAGGATGTCATCAATCCGACCTTGGTAAAACAGTGAAGACACATACCCTGAGGCTATCATAAAATACAGCATGTAGAATTAGTAAATTAGTAATTAGTCAAGACTAAACACTACAAATACATCGGTGCATAAGTCTTCTTCTTCTTCTTCTTCTTCTTCTTCTTCTTCTTCTTCTTCTTCTTCTTCTCCTTCTTCTTCTTCTATATGGACCCTTTCTTTAGGACATTGACAATCATAGTTCTCCAAAACCATAGAATTTGTATATATTTTTTCTCAGGTCCCACATCTGTTCATTCTCATCAGCTCGTCAGGTACGTTGCTTGCCGCCCTTCCCATATTTCTCCTGTCTTCAATGTAGCCTTTGACGGTTAAGCTTTTTCTCAATATGTTTCTCAGGAAGTTCAGCTGTTTCATTCTGATTCCGGTGATAAATGTTCTTTTTGTTGTCATTTTCATTAATATCTTATCTTTACTTACTTGTTCTGTCTAGGAAGAAATTCTCAGTATCCTTCTGTAGAACTACTTTTTTGTTACTTCCAGTATTCCCCTCACTCGTAAAGAGATTGCTCAGCATCCAGTGCCATATAAGGAGACGGATATCGTAATCCAACATCATTTTCTTTGCTTTTAATTATAAGTTTCTGTTGTTTTTTTTTTTTGTTGTTGTTGTTTTTTTTTTCAGCACTTTACTTAAACTTTGAAATGCCTCTTTTACTAGTCCAACACGTTCACGGATTAAGATGACATATTTCCCATCCTACGTGAAATCACTTCTCCCAAATATTGAATCTTCTTAACTTGCTTGATGTCCTCATTTCCAATATGCAGCCCGTATCATTGGTTTTCTCTCGTGCTGATCACCATATTTTCTGTCATCTTGCAGTTGACGGTTATTTCTTTATCATCGCTGTTTTACCATCCTGTCTAGAAATTAATGTAGATATCTTTCTGGATCATATATTACTGCACTGACGTCCACTAGTAAAAAATCCAGGTAAGATCTCTAGTTCCCTTTTTAATAACCTCAATAGTTACGATATGTTTCAATAAATCTTGGGAAAAGATAACTTTTTATTTTTGTAGTTGCACAATATATTTTATGTTTGGATGTAAACGGTTTCACTCAATACCACAAATTGCTACAAAATCAAAACATTAACCTAATAAGTCAAAACATGCTGACAAATGCCTTGTCAGTTCAAAATTATCATGTACACTCTATGCAGGCGTGTCAAAATTATCAACTTCTTTCTCAGTTTAAACGTTGGAAATTACACTGAGCGAGGGAAACCTGTGGGCTTTGGCAAAGTCCACCCGATTTCAAACTTTGTGAACTGGTGCTACACAATCACAAAGAACTAGGCAAGATAAAAGGAACCAGATGAATTCAAAACTTTCAATAGCAGCAACAACTAAAATCAATTGCATACATAACCCTAAATGAAAATAACGACTTAATGAAGACGCTATTTCACACTACGCCAAACCAAAGTTTACAAAGAGAACACCTATCAGTAATGGAAAGTGCGATACCTTGACTTCAGAAAATTATTTTACTGAAAAACTATTTTAAGAGAAACATTATATAAATTTCTGCCGACAGTAATATTGGCTACTCGGGCAATGAATGCCAAATGTTTCCTTATAGAGAAACGGTTGAGATTACCATTATTGTTACCATATGATTTTAATTTTCTTGCGCTCTTTCGAACCCATCACTGTATCTGTTGCTTAATTCCATCTACATTATCATTTAATTTAGTCTGCCTTCGAATCCATGTTGAACTCTTTCTATTTCTTTGTGATTTTAAAGAATTCTGAGCTAAATGCAAATATGCGATTTGCTGTGTGGTTATTATTTGATGAATTGCTCAAAGATTCATTCTACATAATGCAAAACTCAATAAATATTGTTTATCGTTGCACGTCTCTTTTAGTTTAGAAAATTGGGCTTCTCTTATTGACGAGGGATTGTTTTAATCGCAGTGGCAAGAATTGTAAATTATTGATTTTAATTACACCCATAAGAGAGGCGTAGATGAATAAAATCTACAGAGAACAATTTTCAACATCAGAAACATAAAAAAATATCAACAAAAAAAATAAAATGTTTATGAGGTGACAACTTTGTTTTCATTTGTACATCCACATATTTAAAAAACGCATATATATATATATATATATAATAGAGAGAGAGAAAGAAAGAACGAAAGAAAGAAAGAAAGAAAGAAAGAGAAAGCATTTGACATAGCGCAAAGGCTTATTTCACCTGTTTCACCAACGTCTGTTCAATTTCTAGTCTGAAACACGGAATTAAAGATACAATTCTATGTAAAGAAAACGTGTTATTTTTTTTTTATAATCGTGTCGCCCCAAGCAAGGCATTTTACTGCCACGGTTGTTCACGGGGTTACATAGGAGGTAAGTTATGAGAAAGAGTGCAGGTTATAGGGGGTGTCAGGAATAGGGTAGGAGAAGGATGACTATACTGATCAGAGTAAAGTGGACGAGGAAAGGAGCATGAGAGAGAGGAAGCAGGTTGGTGAGGAGATGAATATTGATTTTACATTTAAATTCTTGGAGATTATAGCGGTCGGGAAAGCAACTAAACGGGAGGAAATTCCGCAGGTGGAAAATACGAGAGAAGAAGCTGCTGGGGTGGAATTTGTGTTTACCATTTATTACTTTCACAGTAAAAGGGCAGTACCTAGTTGCTAATCTTGTGGCTCGATCAAATTCATGTATGGGCGGCACCAGTGAGATAAATTCATCTAAGCAGAATCCATGAAAGTATTTGTAAAATAGACACAGGAAAGCCACATTGCGTCGGTGAGAAAGTAACTGTATTCGAGCTGTCAAGTAGTTGTCGATCTCATTACAGATTCTCCGTTGGATTTTAAAAAGAGCATTTTTACTTTGTCACCTTATCTATGTTTCGAATAATATTATACATCTAACTAATACACGCACACACACACACACACACACACACACACACACACACACACACACACACACACACACACACACACACACTCACTCACACACACACAAATATACATTAAATAAATAACAAACATTATGTCTGCTTATTTTTAATAAAATCCGTTCTGTAATATTTCGTGTATTATAATTAAAAGAGATGAAACAGGCGCTGTAACTTTAAACTTGATTTTATTTTCCATTTCTCCAGTTCCCAAGTAATTTCAATCTCATTCCTTTGTGTATAAAGGAGTAGACCTAGGGCTTCTCGCACATATGAGTGAGTTACTAGCCAGAGTTTTCTTCTCTTCCTTGAGTTTTCTGATCTCTGATCTCAGTCCGGTAAAACCTGATCTTATATAAACTCTGGTTCCCGAATTTCACTCGATCGCATAATCTTTTTTCAAGGGAAATTGTTCATTATTTATGAATTATTATTATTGCTTTTTGCCACTTCTTTTGAAGTCATTACATTCTTCTTTCTTTTTTTTAACTTTTCTTGTTTGACCTCATTAATTGTGGTCACAGATACGTCATCTTAATTCCTGTCTTACCAATGCTTATATAATCGGCTTTAGAATACGGCTACTTACAATAACACCACCATATTACTTCAATGTAAAGCTTACCTTGCATTCTTAATTAAATATTTATTTTTTTTTATTTTGCCCGTCACATACTTCTTGTTCAATAATATTTCTTTAATATTTCTTTAATGTCAATACACATCTTGGTGGAAGTACAATGTTCTGTTTGATGTGTGTTGGGGTTATTTATATATCGTCTTATTTGTTCATTTACAAGGTAGTTTGGGAACTCATTATTAATGAAAATCTGCTTAATCTTTTGTAGTGTAAAAATCGTATTTGTGTAAGAATTCTTTTGTGCTCGATTGATTGAATTTTACATAAGTGCTATTTTTTAGTAATTAGGACATTTACTCTTATAGTTGAGAGCGCAATACTTTTCGTCGGTTGATTGTTTATATGGAAAGGTAGTAAATAATTTATTGTTTGTATCTTTTAAAATGTCAAGGAAAGAGATTTTATCTTTGTTAAGTTCGTTTATGAAATTTAGGACAGAGTTTTTTTAAGTTTTATAGATTTCTATTATTTCTTTTATATAAGAATATTATCTACATATCTTATGTGGGAGTGTTTCTTGGTGGTGTTAAATACATTATATTCTAGGTTGGCATGCAGAAGTTGCTGAAGATTAGACCAAGAACAACTTCCACTGAAAAATCATCTCGTTGCACATATACATTATTTTAGTGATCACAGAATGGAACTTCGATAGTACAGTTTAATATATATATATATATATATATATATATATATATATATTGAATTTATGACAACTACATTAACAAACCTCTTATATTACACATATCTGACCATTCATCCATTTCGAGAGATCTACTGCAATATTCCTGTCTACATTCACAATATGAAAAATAATGACCGGCCAGACAACTAACCTACACTAAGAAAACAACAAATTCAAAACACAGATCCTCGAAGTCATATACATTAAAAATTTCAAGCCGTCACTTCATAAAACACTGCAATGTATACAGTAGTAATGTTCTAAAATGTTCATAACAAGAACTTTTTTCATGCTATAATACGTGCATGGCCATGACATTACAACACAAAAAGTTCCATAATGGATGTTTTTTACGTTCTCATAAACGCTAAACATAACAGCCAACCGTTTCATTTAAAGCATTAAAAAAGTATATAGTATCAGCATTTTGTGATTATTTCTTGTTAATACTACTTGCATCCCTAAAGATCTCGGAAAGAAATTGAAAGTACTCGGGAACTTGAAAAATGGAAATAATTAAATAATTTAATTTTAAAATTACAGCTCCTTTCTCACATCTTTTAATTATAATGCACGAAAGATTATTCTTTTTTTTTTTTTAATCGTATCACCCCGAGCAAGGCGGTAACGCCACTGATGTGCAGGAGCTACGTAATAGTGAAAAGATTGGAAAAGAGAAAGCCGGAAACTACATCCTAAACAGGGAAAAAGGGATGAGCCTCTTAACCTGTTTAATAGACGTAGGTGGAGTGTAAACCGGGCGATAGATAGATCCAATTAAACTTGAGTTTTAACAGATTTGATTAGAAATAAGCAAATATAATACCTGTAATTTATTAATCGGACATGTCTAAATATGAATTTGCTGCCTAAATAAACACATGTATACACAAACACGCACACGCACAAACAGACACTCGCGCGCACACACACACACACACACACACACACACACACACACACACATATATATATATATATATATATATATATATATTACGGAAAGATTTCAGAGTTTTCATAAATGGATTAACAATCGATATAATCTATTTGCTTGACAATTATTTTAATAGATACTTGTATTAGAGTAGATATTTTGTTTTTAATATTTATATATATATATATATATATATATATATATGTGTGTGTGTGTGTGTGTGTGTGTGTGTGTGTGTGTGTGTGTGTTTGGCGGTCTAATATATCTGAGAAACTTTTTTAGGAAAATATGTCATTCGGCAGGATTCAGACCTGCATCCTCTAGCAGAAAAAGGGAAGCGATCAATAAATCGGATTTGTCTTAAATGGATATTACGAGAACTTAGAAATGTGTGATTATAAGGCTTGATTCGGCTTAGTGTTTAAACTGTGAAATCATTCGTAATCCAGCGGTCTAAGACACATCAGATAAACTGATGGCTTCCTCTGTGCTGTTAGGGGTCACAGTTTCAAATTGTGCTGAATCACATATAGTTTCTTAACAAAATTTGTCAAAAGTATTCAGGACGGTATATATATATATATATATATATATATATATATATATATATATATATTCGTGTAAAATCTTCTGTACAATAAGGACAGAAGCTGAGGATGGTTTGCCTTAAATAGGCCAAATTCCGCCTAACCATGGAATAACATATCAGTTTTAATTTTTACATATATATATATATATATATATATATATATATATATTATAAATTTCACTTTAGAACATGTACAAACTACAAGCTACGATAAAAGTGTACATTTGGTTTCGACATTGAAAGAAGAATGTCACATAAACTAGTTAAAAATGATAGTCATAATCTTTTTATTTGAAATTTTTGTTAAAATTTCCTTTTAAAATAAAATGTTTGTTGCCATAATTTTAACTACCTGATGAGACATTGTTCTTTCAAAAAGTACACTTTCGTAATAACTTGTAGTTTGTAGTTTGTTGAAATGTATAATTTTTAATAATTATTCATTGGCGTATTTTTATATTGAGCACTGATTTACATTAATATTTTAAAATTGTGATTATTTCTTCATTCTTTATTCATATATATATATATATATATATATATATTGATTAATTAATATATATTTAATATATATATATATTTAATTAAAAACAGAGTATCTACTCAAATGCAAGTATGTCTTAAAATAATCTTCAAATAAATCAAAATATATATGTTTGATTGTGTATGTGCGTGTGTGTTTGTGTCTCTTTTTTGTTGTTGTTTTACAGGAAAATACTGAACATAAATTTTACAATTACCCTTGAGTTTTTTCTTGATACGTTCTCAAATTATTTTTGTGCTTAGAATTTCGTATAAGTAAGCATAGCTTTACTTTGTATATTTCTTAGTGTCACTCGGAAGGACCTGATCAGGTGGATGATGGAACGAGGGTTGCACGGTCATAATTATTAGGGAACAAATGATTTTTAAAAGAAATGATGTCTTTCATACTATTATTCTACATGAAAATAGAATAGTTCTATGATTAAACATAAAAGACATTCATTGTCTCTTATATATATATATATATATATATATATATAAATCTTTTTCTGATGAGGAAATATTTGCCATTCATTCACTGAATAGTCAGTTCTATCATCTGTTGGAAATTATGAAATATTTCCTTTCTGAGATTTCTTTAGAAAATATATTTAAGAAGTTCAGTAACTATTATTGCTCTTTATAGGATTAAAGGACGCAAAGAATGTGGCTGACATTTTCTTTAAAGTATTGTGTAAAGTCAACATCTTGATCATGACATTATTTTCTTTCGTGTTACATGTACCAACTAATTAATCTGGCTTCTATTATTTGGTATAATTCTTCGTAATTTTGTAGCGTAAGTAAACGATTGTTGAAAAAGAACGGTTGTCGCTAAGACCTACGAGACTAAGCTGAAAAGTTTATAAGGATTGATGCTAGATATGTGAAATCTTGCATGCATTATCTCAAAATCTTATTAATAAATGATAGCTTCATTCCAGTTTAACTGTCACTTGACTGTTTAAAGAAGAATTCAAAAGTACCTAGTAGGGACTTCTCTTAAAAAATTCACAAAAATTGGCAGCGTGGTGTTAAGTCAATCAGTTAAGTGTCATACGTGATACATGCTTGGGCGATCATGTCTCGAAAGAGACATGATTGATTGGACAGAATATTATCCCGCAGTAGGTTGTCATTGCTTTTTGCTTTAGACTGGTTGCCGACCAAGGCTATAGAACCCAATCTGTACTGTTATTTAACCCATAACTGAAAGAAATAGACGGATTAATACCTTTCCCAAGGGTATTTGCGCGGAAGTGAATGCAATGAATTCAGCTGGAATTCAAACTCGGCTCCCCGATTTCTCGTTCCGAGTCGATATCCAATGCACCACAACGCACATCCGCCTGTAAATACCTGCTACATTAGAGCATGACAGTGTAGATGACAGTGTAGATTTATCCACTGTGCAAAATTGGACACCTGAATTTAAAATAGAAAGGAATAGTCTTGAAAATGAATTAATGTCTTCACATCCTGCAACTGCCATCACCGAAGAAAATATTGATCCTGTTCAGCACATGGCGATAGATAACAGATAATTAACCAATGCTATAAGCTTATCCCGTGAGAGAGTTGACAATATTCTGTGTAATGAACTTGGTATGACAAAGGTTTCTGGTTAGTGGGTTCCAAGCCCACTGATACCAGATCAAAAGCACATCAGGCTGACCACATCGTGGAAGAATTTGACATTGTTCAATGCAAATCCAGCTGGTTTGTTTTAAATTTTTCTAACCGATCACTTTCAACCAGAGACAAGGAAAGTGCAGTAAAAACGACCCTCCAAACCTGCTCCACACTTTCAACAAGAAACAAAGCAAGCAGTAAAAATGCCCCTTCACATCTGCTCCAAAGAATCTAAGGGCGTTTGATGCGCATGGAAGATGATAACGTCAGCTTTTTTGTTGGGGAAATGACATTGTTTTAATTTGGTATGTTCAAAAGACCCACATATTCAATGAGATGGTTTATGCCAACTTCTGCTGGTACCTATGAAATATTATCAAGACCAAACGTCCAGGAAAACTGATGAAACTGAATATATATATATATATATGTATAATTCAGATACTTTAATCCAAGTGAAAAAAGCAGGAAGGTAAATTCCAAAAACTAATTAATATTAAAAATTTTATTTTAATATTAAAAAAAGATACAGGAAGAGAGCTCCATGTAATAAAATATTACAGAGCAAATATAAATGAAAAAAGGATTAATTGAATGATGTTGAATGACCATTTCGATGTGAAAATCCCCACGGAGGATAACACATCACCTCAGCAACCGAAAAATCCTTTCAGAAACTGGAAAAAAATCAGTCCAATTTTCCTTTTTAAATAGATTTGCAAAGAAATTAAAAAAGAAAATAAAAAGAAAAAGAAAGAAAAAGATAAAACAAAATAAAAACAAATAAACGAGAAAAGAAAAAATTGACATCGTCTGGGTTCACAAAAAAAGAAAACAGAATTGTAACTTAAAAATTAACAGACGGCCGTGTTGAATTGAGTAAGGTTAAGCAACACGGAAAAAAGGTGGGAGATAAGAAAGAAAAAGGAAGGAAGGGAGGGAAAAAGAAAAGAAAAGAAAGAAAAAAATTTATATATATTACAGACGCTGGACAAATTCAAAAACCTAACTTCCCAAAAACGTTGAAGTATTAGAAAAAGGCCTTTACTTAAAAAGGCATAATTGTTTTTAAAGGGAATAAAAAGATATAGGATTTTTAAAAAAATTTTAAAAGAAAATTAGGTCATTTAATTTAAACTAAATAAAGACATCGCTAGGTAAAAAAAAAAGCGTCTGTAATATATTTTTTTTTCTTTCTTTTCTTTTCTTTTTCCCTCCCTTCCTTCCTTTTTCTTTCTTATCTCCCAAGTTTTTTCCGTGTCTCAATTCAACACGGCCGTCTGTTAATTTTTAAGTTACAATTCTGTTTTCTTTTTTTTAACCCAGACGATGTCAATTTTTTCTTTTCTTGTTTATTTGTTTTTATTTTGTTTTATCTTTTTCTTTCTTTTTCTTTTTTATTTTCTTTTTTAATTTCTTTGCAAATCTATTTAAAAAGGAAAATTAGACTGATTTTTCTCCAGTTTCTGAAAGGATTTTTCGGTTGCTGAGGTGATGTGTTATCCCCCGTGGGGAATTTCACATCGAAATGGTCATTCAACATCATTGAATTAATCCTTTTTTAATTTATATATATATATATAAATATATATATATATATTGTTTTTGTCACTTATATATCTATATTCCATTGAAATGCTCAGTTAAAAACGACCGACAAATAATATTTTATTATTTTTTTATTTAATTTTTCCAATATAATGGGAGGTAGATGGTAGGAGAGAATTGATCTTCTATCATCAACCTTACATTATGTAACAGTAGAAATGAAGTATGGAAATAGTTTTTAAATAAAAGATACTCGCGATTTTCAGTCGCGCGCCAGCTTTGAAAGAACGCTAATTTTCAAAAACACAAAATAAATTACCTAACACTTAAAACATTAGAATAAAAAAAAAAAACAACATTGAAAACACAACGCCCATAAGGAAGGCCAGTGAAGTGGCTGAAAGCAATTGGAAAAATAATTTCGGAACATTTTTACACTCCTTATCTCCGGCAAAATAGAAACGTAAGAATAATGGAAAGATTAAATCAAAATAAAATCTTCCTTGTCTTTCGTTTTTAACAAAACATCCTTAAAAGAAAGGTTGCTTTCAATATATATATATATATATATATATATATATATATAGTTTGTCATTTTAACTGAACAAGTTTATACCGACTTCGAAGTTTCGTAAAGGTACAATTATGCTTCCTTCACTAATCGGGCAAGCTCCCAAAACTAAAGCATCGTAAGGGTATCCTCACGAAACTTCGAAATCGACATGAACATGCTCAGTTCAAGTGACAGATTCTTTGCACGAAAAGTATCAACACTCGATCTCCACCGCGATATCGAACAATTACAATAAAACATATTTGTCAATTATCTTCTATCAGTCAAACTACTAAAAAACAATCAAAACACAACCCCATATATATGTAGTCATCCGCAGACAGATCTGTTTCGCTGTATCACAGCTCATCAGTACGGTTAGACTCCGATTGCTTTTAACCCAAGATTGAAACTCGGCCGAATTGGCGTCAGTCGGCAATACTACCTCTGAGCAATGGGCACTCGGTAGAAGAAAGCAGACTTTTAACGCGTATATTATCATGGCCAATAGCTGAGAGTGTTCTAATTTATTGCTGAAAGAACGATGTGCTTGGTCGAAGGAGACAGACTTTTAGCGCATGATGTATCATATGACATATATATATGGTTAAATAAAGAGACGAAAAGAGGAAAACAGTATTTAACTCGTCTACGCGTTTCGTTCTGTGATGAACTTTATTAAGGCAAAAAGACGAAATGAGATTTATTCCAAATTACGTATCTATAAACAAGCAGTTTTGGCAACTATAAAAACTATGAAACAGACTAACATACATAATAAAAAGTCCAAGGAAGACTGTTGAATTCCCTTCATTTTTACATCTCGTGACCCTGCACTACACATGAAGGAGTTCTAAAACTAAAATATTCTGTTAATCTTTTTGAATGTTTTGTGAGCGTTTTTATAATCTCAGATCATAACTGAGTATATTTTTACACACACACAGATATATGTGTGTGTTTGTGTGTGTGTGTGTGTGTGTGTGTGTGTGTGTGTGTGTGTGGTATTTAGTCATAGATTTAAAATAAACGTATGTATACTTTCACAGTGAGTTAATAATACCAACAGTTATGAGTCCTAATTTATGTTACCCAACAGCCGCAGAGATTCGGCTGGTGGCTGTATGTCAGTCACCCATATTTTATTGCTTTGTTACAGATAATAGTTGACCGACTGTCTAACAAGATGGCGGCAACTATGAAATAGCATGCAGAGCATAATTGTGTCGAGGAGATCTTCCATGCGGAAAAATATGCATCAACTTGCCTACATCGACGCTCACTGAATATTTACATAAACTAAACAATGCTTGTTAACATAGATAGACGGCTGTTAATATATTTGAGCTATAAAGACATCGATATGTGCAACAAGCTTTGTTTCAGGAGTTTCTGTGCAGTGTTTAACCCAGGAAAGAGAGACTCTTTAGCATAGCTGGGCGAAATGCTCATTGAATGACAGTCAGTGTTATACGTCATACACGCTTTGGGTGATCATGTCTCGAATGAGATATTATTTATGGGCAGAAGATTATCCCGCACTAAGTTGCCATTACTTTTTCTGGTACATTGGTTGCCAGCCAAGGATATAGAACCCTATCCTATTATTTAACCCTTAACTGGAGGGAAGAGGCGGATTAATACTTTTCCCAAAATATTTGTGCGTAAGTGAATGCCATGAATTCCACTGGAATTCGAACTCTGCACCCCGATTTGTCATCCAAGTTGATATCCACTGCACCACAATGACAGTATCAGTTTGGAAAAACAAAATAATGTTTTCTAAGTGAAGATGTTCTCTTTTTTATTGCATTTATCTGTTTACGTTTACTTGGACAGAAATAAAATCTTATTACAATTTGACTATTCTTCTCGTTCTGTGGAGACATATGTCATCATATTTATTTTCAGATTTTTATCATAGAATGATTCAGACTGATATATACACGATAAATTGTTCATATAAATATGGTTGAAAATTGAACAGCTAAACTAAATCCTACATAGACTTGCAAAAGTTGCTAATAAACCTAAATTCAACTCTGTCTGAACATTCAAATAATAAAAGGAACTATTATTCTTCCAAATAATAAAGAAATTCTTCAACATCTCTAACTGCGACCTAACAAATCCCCAAAAGAATTTATTTAACCTTGGGTTAATCTGTAACCTTGACAAGATTAGATAAAATTAGAATAAAATAAAATTTGCAATGTTACATCAAAACATACAAAAATTTAATTTACAGCAACTAATAAAACAAAACGAAATTTGGGACCTACTCAAAATAGAAGATATAAAATAGTCATGACTAAAAATGTCGTCAAAACTCCAAACAAAACAATTACAAATACCTGTCAAAGAACTACGTAACCATACTAATCTAAATGTAAAAAATAGTATAAAATCAATATTTTCGTGTATTAAATAAATCGGATTGTAATGGTCGTAGACCCGGTTAAAGGTCTAGCAAGAATAACACAAAACAATCACAATAGGAAATAATTAATATATATTAAATACGGCAAAATTTAACACTTGGAACTTTGTTAGTAGAACGATAATACCGGTTAGTATGTAATACTATAACTCAACCCTTGAACTGGGACTTATAATGGTCGTTACGGGAGCAGTGTTAGTAGAAGACTCTCAGCTATGTTCAGGGCGTTCTCCTCAGGCTACTATCTCAGGCTACTTCCAGGCTACTTAGGCTATCTACGCTATCTCCTCTCGTCTCTTGTGAGGAGAGGTATATGTACTGGTTGGAAGAGTTCATTCCGTTGTGGGTGATGCCGATATGAGAATAATTAACAAATTAAACCTACAAACTTATCACAGTCAATACAGCAAAACAAGACTACTTAAAACTTCCCAAAATAATTATTGACTATAAACCAGGATATATGTATGGAACTATAAAAATACATAAACTTAGCATCTCTCTCCGTCCTATCATATCCAAAATCTCCACTTTGGTTTCTTCTTCTTCTTCTTCTTCTTCTTCTTCTTCTTCTTCTTCTTCTTCTTCTTCTATGCGTCCTGTCCTCGTAGGCGATCATGGCTTTCCACATCTCCCTATCCCTGGTGGCTCTTAGAACGCTTTCTTCTGTTACACCGCGCAACCCTCGTTCCGTCATCCACCTGATCAGGTCATTCAAATATGTTATCCGTTGCTTTCCCCTGTCTCTTTTTCTCTTTATCTGGCCTGTTAGTATCACATTCTCCAAGCCCTCCTTCCTCATTGCATGTCCCAGAAACTTTAGCTGTCTTTTTCTGATGCTCGGTATTAATTTCTTTTTCGTTTCCATCATTTCCAGAACATCATCATTGCCCACATGATCGATCCATGATATTCGCAGCATCCTTCTGAAGAACCCCATTTCAGTTGCTTCAAGTTTTTCCTTCATATTTGATGATATTGTCTGGCATTCACTGCCATATTGAAGAACAGACATCATATCGCAATTCAGTACTCTCTTGTTTGTTTCTAGCAAAATTGTCCTGTTTCTTAATACTTTACTCAACTTCTGGAATGCTTCCTTCGCCATGACAATTCGCCTTCTGATCTCTGTGAATTGACCAAAATCATTAATCAACACATTACAACACACATACTTAGTAAATACAGTATTAAATAAAGTTGAATTTATTTATCTTAAAGATACAAAACCTAATAATAAAACTATAGTCTCACTTAATGTTGAAAGTATATTTACTAATATCCCAGTTACAGAATCGTTTGAGAAAATTATAAAGAATATTTACAACAATCCATCTCTAGTGAACATTTTACGGAAACTACTATTGATTTGTACAACTGAGGTTCCCGTTTACGACCATCAAAATGATATCTATGTACAGCGTGATGGCTTCTACATGGGTTCAGTTCTTGTGTCAGCATTTAGTAGTTTGTACATGCTTAACATTGAAAACAATATAATTCATACCATTAAAATATCCTTCATGTACCGAAGATACGTAGATGATATTCTCATGTGATATTCTCAGAAACACCAATGAAATTCACGAATTACAAAAAACTCCAAAACATCTCTTTCCTTAAGTTCATATATTAACTTAATAATAATAAAATCCCTTTTTTATATATATTTATAGACACCAATAATAATTCATTTACTACCTCCCCGTATGAAAAACGACTAGCACAAACTCGTGCATTCTCAACTACAAGAGAGAATGCCCTGTCTATTACACAATAGCGGTTGTACAAAATGTAACAAATCCTGTAAACGTTAAGACAGAGAGGTGATGGATTTAGCACAAAGAGTTTGTCACTTTAACTGAGCAGGTTCATGCTGACTTCGAAGGTTCATGAGGACACTGTCACGATGTATTCACTCATTGAGGCTGGATTTATTCAATATATATATATATATAATTCTATAGAAAAAGTCGATTTACTAAATTCTATAGTAAGGTTTAATTTACAAAATTAGATTAATTATAAAAACTGTCCTTAATACACACATTAAACCTCACCTGTTACCTTAAATACAAACACACCTATTACCTATTCACCTACTACCTTAAATACAAGCATTTAATCTTTCCTCCTACATAAAATTATATTTATTATGCACTGATTACCTACTTACCAATTACCTTAAATTTTTAACATCAAATTTTACATCTTACATTAAATCTTACCGCAAACGGTGATCTAATTAAGATATAAATTTAATAGAAAAAATCGGTTTCCAAACTGTGATCTAATTAAAATTTAATAGAAAAAACTATTTCCTAAATCTAAAATTAAGATTAAATATACAAAATTAGATTAATTATAAAAACTCTGCTTAAATACCAATATATTCTGTAAAAAATAAGCATCACACACTTAAACCTCTTCACTCTGCTCCTCTAAGAAATCTAAAGGATATAGTCTAGTCGCAAGAGAATAAAAACTTACATTCTAACTGCTAATGTTAAATCTGTCTACAAAACTCAGAGACACTCATTAGTCAACCATATTCACTACCCAAACCACTTTCTTCAAAATTCTAACAGTCAATCTACAAGACTTATTCCTTCATCACTAACCCCCACCAACATCCCACACACAACTGACCAGATATAAGAAAAGAGGCTTCCCATTCCTATCCACACCACCTGATGAGACATTGTCGTTTCAATGTCGAAACAAATGTACGATTTGTAGTGGACATATAAAAGAAATTCCGTACATGTTCTAAAATATAATTTTAATAAATATTCACAGCTCTATATATATATATTGAGCACCGTTTTAAATTAACGTTTTGGACGTTGTAAAAATGTTTTCTACGTTCTGTATTCACTCTGAAACACACACACACACACACACACACACACACACACACACACACACACACACACACACACACACACACACATATATATATATATATATATATATATATATATATATATATATACACACACATAGATTTTGTTATTAGAATGGCTTATAAAAGCATTATATCACTACACAAAAATTTCCATATTTCAGAACAATACTCTTCTTCCTCAGGTGATAAATGGTGAAACCGATTTATTTTGAAAATATAAGATGAATTAATGGTTGTTTAGAATATTAGGGAATTGTAGTTGTAGAATATGTTTTAGGTATGTCAATATTGTTCAATCAAAAATGAGAATTATGTAACCATGGAGTTTTAACATTTGGGTTGTGAAAGGAAGTAGGATGGCCTAGTGTCTTGTCTTGTCACTTTTTAATTTTGTCTGGATAAGATGCATAGTTGAACCATAGATTTTTTTAAATGGGTGACAATAATTTTTAACAGCAGGTTGGATTTGGGGTTTTTGTTTTGTGATATTTCTGTTTACTTCCTCATGGCTAAATTGGCTGGAATATTTAGCTTAGGATTAGGATTAAATAATTATGGTATACTTAGGTATATTGTAGTAAGAACAACGGATAGATACTGTTTGGGTCATTTATTTTAGTAAAATAATTGTTAGATTATTAATTTTTAAAAATTATGTTGGACTATATGGCATAAATGAATCTTGTAACTAATTAAGTTTTAAGAAAATTATTTTTATTTTATAATGCTTAAGTAAACCATTGTAATAACAAAATTACAGTATAAATCTCTACTCTGTATCGGGTACTCTTTATAAAAGTAAACGCTTGAATAGTGTCCTTTCACTTTCTTATTATATATATATATATATATATATAAACACCACAGAGAAAGTTTTCTGTCTGTCAATAAACATATTTTACACTTGTCCTTGTAGCAAGTCTGACAGACCCGAAAAATTATAATTATCAACTACTCTTGAATGAGATCTCTAATCATTGGTCAACTGGGGCAAGAAATGTATCGTAAAATTTAACAGCTCAAAAACAAAACTGTTCCCTTTTACACACCACTGAGAAAGTTTTCTGTCTGCCAATGGTATGAATGAGGCTATATTCCAGAAGAAAACAAACAATATACGCCTTCGTGTGCTCACATTTTACACTGACATGAAGTGGAGCTATTATATTAAATCAACCTCTTGTTCTACTGCTAGGTAAGATAGTTCACTGTGTTGTGCTAGTAAATATTTCTCGCTAGACTCCGTCTTGTACTTTTATAAATCTAGCATTCGTCCGTGTATTGAATATTGCTGTCATATCTTGTCGGATGCTCCAGATATATATCTCGAGAATTTTGTCATATAAGTGTGATGCTAAGAAAGTTGGCTCCCTGTATCATGCTAGAAATTTCTCTCTGTGGAAACTTATTCATTTAGAAATCTACCATTTGTCAGTTTATTGAATATTGGTACCATTTCTTGTCAGACGCACCTGCTGTATATGTAAACATTCTTGTAATTTGCTCGATTCTGATCATAGAAGTCCTGCCAGTATTTGTCTATAGAAGATAGTAAAAGAAATCAAGAAGAAAGAACTAAACAGGAAAATTGAATTCATTGTCATCAGCAAATGTTAAGACAAAAATGCCATCTACAAGTCAGGGATACTAAACTCGAACAGGTGTAGAAATTTAAACATCTGAGAAGTATTTTGTCAGAAGACGGAAAGTGCAATACTGGGATTCGAAGACATTTTAGCAGGGACAAGAACACATTCTAAAAGCTAAGCAGAGTTCTTAGAAACAGGAAAATTTCTTTGGAGAAAAAAGGGTACTAAACTCTTATGTAATGTCTGTTCTCATACATGCCAGCGCATGCTGTACATTCTCATTAAAGATGAAGGAGAGACACGAACTAGCAGGCATGAGGTTATACAGAAGGATGACGAGGATGCCATGAACCGAAAATGTGAGCAAAGACAAGGTATTTTGGAGAAGATGGAAACGAAAATAAATTTATATTTAACATCAGAAAAAAGCTGATGTTTCACCGATATGTAATGAAGCAGAATGGCTCAGAGAATCTAATACTCATAGGTCGAAAAGAAGGAAAAAGAAACAGGGAAAAGCAATGCTATATTTGATGGGCTTGAGCAAATGGATGGCGGAGCAGTGTTTTTGAGAAATGCCAATATAAAAGGTTTTAAAAACGAAAAGGGTAAGTTATAAGGAAGGCCATGATTGCCTATGTCCTGAACGGACACGGCATATAAAAGAAGAAGAAAAAGAAGAAGGAATCTTTTTTTAAACGTGGGGTGGAGCATGCCTATCTAAAACTTGCTATCTTTTGTTGCTCTCAGCAATTTAAAACAAAATTACCACGATGTTTTGTTTGTCTTCAATTCTCACAAGTTTATTATTTATCTTACTTAGGCCCTGCTTTATTTGCTTCCAGTATTTGTTTAGAATATCATGAACAACCCTCGATTTTCATAATAAATACTCACATCATCAAATAATTTCTTGTAAATATTTCTATTAAAATAGACATTATAAGAAAGCCGCATGGTATATTTATCATATAAATATTTCCTGAATATTTTACCAACATCGTTTGGTTAATACCAATCATATTGATAAACTGACTTGCATACTAAATGCTGATATATCGCTGAGAGAATTAAAAGTGTGGGTTACGACCCAGGGTAACGATAAGACACGATCATCGAATATTACCTTATAATTCTGACTTCAACTATTCTAAAAATGCCGCGCAAATGTCCCAAAAGATAATACCGCATGGCCTTGTGCCAGAATGTTTTTGTCGAGAGTTCAGAAAGCCAACTCGAGACTTCCATTGCAAGATTCTATGGAAGCTCAATGATGACAAATGCGGTTTTAGTTTATGCGTCTTGGAATATTTGACCGTTTCTTTATGATTAGCAATATGTTGGCGAATACAAAACGGGAAAGCGTTAAAGAAAATTTGGCGCGATCGGCGTGAACGTTCTCTATCGCCACTGATAATCACGACACTTTCTGCTGATATATCGGAACACATTTGTCACGAGGCACTAAATGATAATCTACGGTTATTTTCTTTTCAGACAACCTCCGACCTCTGGACAAATACCCAAACACCCACCACTGCCGAAAACGAAGATTCTAACTTTCACTGAGATTGACTGGAACTACATACAGAAGCTAGAAATATTGTATACGGTGCGAGAGGGTAATCTTCGGTCATGTTAGGTTAGCGTCTTCTCTTTCTTCTCCTTCTCTCTTAACGGCTTTCTCTCTGTTTATATATATATATATATATATATATATATATATATATATATATATATATATATCGGAGAAGAGTGAGGGAGAGGCGTGTCATTTGTGTTTCTCGCTGTTCTGGTTTTATGTTTAACTAAGGATGATACATCAGTAGATGTGCGTCAGTAATGTCGGTGTTATCAAGATAAGTCCGGTTTAAACTGCGCAATTTCTAGCGCTAATATCTCTTACATTTCGGAAGCTTCCCTTGAACGGGTGGGTGTTTGACAAGGGATCTTGGTCAACTGACCATTCATCAAAAGTGAAGCCAAGAGTATGAATCGAAATTCAAACCGACTCAGATTAATAATCATTTTTGTTCCTCAGTAACTTGTGGTTCAATTTTGTCTTTAGTTATTTCATAAATTGATCTCCCACGATATTACTATCAGTAATACGCCTTTTTAAAATCTGAAATCTTGCTGAGTTTATGTTTTGAATGATTGCCTTTATATATTTACTGTATTGGTACTTTGCATTAAAAACAGAGATATCTTTTTAATCATTTCAATCTAAGAAAGACGATAAAGCCACTAACACACAAAGGGTTACTAGATGTGAAACTATCCCAGAAAAAACATTATTATGGAAAAAGAACAATAAAATAATAGGATTTAATGGGACAAAAGATGACAATTGACATTGCATTTAAAATATTTAAAGATCAAATTTGAGCCGAAAACAAGAAGGAAGAAAGAGAGTTCAACAAGCGAGAAGTGCGATAAAAGAAATTTTTATCAGAGAGATTATAGTCATATTCAGAAAATTTAATCTCTAAAATGATGAGATCTGTGAGTCTAGTCAGTCAGTTAAATGCCATACGTGATACATGCTTTGGGCGATCATGTCTGGAGAGAGACATGACTGACTGGGCAGAAGATTATCAGCAAGTAGGTTGCCATTGCATTCTGCGGTAGACTGGTTGCCAGCCAAAGCTATAGAACCCAATCTGTTCTGTTATTTAACCCATAACTGGAGGGAAGAGGCGGATTAATACCTTTCCTAAGGGTATTTGTGCGTAAGTGAATGCAAGAAATTCAACTGAAATTTCGAAATCGGCTCCCCGATTTATCGTTCTGAGTCGATATCCACTGCACCACAACGCACATCCATTCTAGTACTGAGCTTAAGATAGATAGATAGATAGATAAGATAGATAGATAGATAGATAGATAGATAGATAGATGAGGAATATATCAGCTTATTCTCATTTATCTTTAGTTAAATAATCACTGGGGCTTACCAGTGAACATAGTCAGTGTAATAGACACTAGGATTTTGACGCTCAGACCTTTACAAGACTTATTGATACATTAGTGTTATGTAAGTGTCGTAAAACTCATTTGAGCTAAGATATCATCAAAAACTAAAGAAGAAGAAGAAGAAGAAGAAGAAGAAGATATAATGAGTAGAAAAAAGAAACAGTCCAATGTTATCACTGTTTGTCATGCAAAGAAATGATTTAATTTATTGACGAAGGAAATTCCCCAGAAAGAGAATGAACGAAGGAGGCAGAGAAGATATGGGATGTGTGGATGACATACATCAAGGAATTACAGTCTCCGGAGTAGAAGCACAGAAAGTTTATATTGTGATGGTGTGAAATTTTCGAAAACTGCATTATTTAACTTTATTGCTGAAGAGAATTTTCTTTACTCTGTGAAAATAAATTAATGCCATGAAGAAACATGTTTGAAACTAACAATTCTAAAAATACTTTGCAGCATTTCGATCCTTAAAGGTCTTGTCACTTATGAAAACTTGCCTGATTCCTTATTTTTAAATTAGATTTCATCAGACCCAAAGCTATACAAAGGTAATATTTATTTTTAAAAGAGTAACTATGAATGAGATGTTTAATAGGAATGAAAGATTAGGTGGTATGCAATGAGTATCATGAGGATAAAAACGAGAGATAATAATATAGATTCTAAAATTGTAGTATTCAAGCAATTATTCAAGGTCAAAGGTGTAGTTCTTAAGAAAAATCTCGCCGAGCTGAATGTTCTTCTTACCTTTATAACACAACAAAAATACGGGTAACTTGATTTTGTGAAAATAATAATCAGCTTTAAAGATCAAAGTAAAGTACTAAATTAAAGAAACGAGATTATGGGAAAATGTAGACATGCAAACAAATACCTACTTTGCTACACACACAACAAAAAATAACAATCTAAATATACAATATAAAAATTAAAATAACTTAACAATAAGAATATAAATACAAATATACAAACACATAATTTCTCATCAGAGTTTTAGATACTTCTCTCTCGCTATATATATATATATATAGTGTTTAATTGTGAAAATATTTAGCACTAACGTTGCTTCTTTTATAGTCGTTGTACTGATAAACTGCATTTTGGCAAGCAGGTTTTTATCATAAAGACCTCCATAGCGGGTTGGAGATAAAGCGTTGAAAGCAAAAAAAGTCTGATATTTTTAAATGAACATGTTTATGCTGATTTCGAAGTCTCGTGAGGACACATGTTCTCACTCGTTAGGTTTAGTTTGCCGTTAGATTCCACTTTTTCTTGTTTATGTAAAGAATAGTGTGATTTTTGTGGGAGTGGCGACCGGTTGATTTTCTTTTACTTTTTGTTTATAGTTCCTTTTTATTTTTATTGTGCGGTTATTTGATTTGTTTTCATTTTATTACTTGTTATTATTTATGTATGCGTGAGAGGGTATATGGTTAACTGCTTTATATTGGATTAGGCTTTTTTGTTGAATTAGAATCTTTTAGCGGTTTGACATTTTTCTTAACGTGTTGGCATGTTTTGTCACGTGACGGTTATTTTTTCTGGGTCATGGTTGGGTGTTTGTGTTTATATGTTCGTGGGTTTATGTGTGGTTTTATTATCTTTCGTTTTCTTGTTGTTGTGTTATTTTCTGTTGCTTTTTTTGTCGTGGTTGAGTGCTTGCATATAATTTTTATATTTATATTATTTGTATGTCTCATGTTTTTTTTATTTTCTGTTTATTGTCGTTATTGAATGTTTGTATATTTGTATTTATATTCTTAGTTTTAATTTATATTAGTGTTTATGCAAAACATGCAAGCAATATGTAGAATAAAGCCTGCATGTTTTTTTTATTTTTCTTTTATGGCCTTTTGTGTAGTAAAATAGGTATTTGTTTGCATGTCTACATTTTCCCATTATCTTGTTTCTTTTATTTAGCGTATTTATATTGATCTTTAAAGCTGATTATAACTGGCTTCTCTTCTTGGGATAATTTACAACCTTTGCTTTTCCTGCTGTGTGGGGGTGCTCTTTTTATTATTTTCCATTTAATTTTCGTGTCATTTTGTTTAATTATTGATTAATAGAGCATTTGGAATGAAGAAATACAAAAACTGTCCCGACTTCAGTTCACACGGATGTATACCGCGCATTACAGTGTTTGATTGTTCAACATATATCAGAGAGATTTTATATATATATATATATATTGAAAAATATACATATACTCTTACATCGATGGCATGATTTGGAGTTTCATGCGTTATGCAATCATCAGGTACATTTTTCAAACTGACTGTTTAAATAGATTTGAATTTAAGTTTACCGATGTTCGTGGGAATTTAAATCTTATAAAGTTAAAGCTTTTTTTAATAACACGTGTAAAATTTGCATATTTTAATATTAAATGTTGATAAAAAAATGAAAATAAAAATTTAAATTAAAAAGTAAAAAATATTAAAATTCATGGAGAAGAAATCAGAGGCGTAATTCATAAAACGTAAAAACTTAAATATTCTAAGATTGGAATTGTTTATAAAGAAAATATTATTTATAGAGCTAGAATTCATTCGGAAGATAATGATATTAAATTTTACTTTGGAATTATTTCGAACAGGTGGAAGATGAGATTAACAATCACATGCAGTCTTCCAACAACAGTAAATACAAAAAAGTGCCAGCTTTTCCCATGTATTATTGAATATTGAAAAACAATAACAGGAATTCAATTATTATGTGAAATATCGTAGCTAAATCCAAATCTCACAACAGAAAAGAAGATGTTTGTAACCTATGCCTTTTAGTATAACTTGTCATATTAAACCGTTTAAAAAATTCTAATTGACTTAACAAAAACTCGAATTGATGACCACATCGTGCCATAGAAAATATTTAAATTCTTAGACCGAGAATTGAAAACAGATACTTTCATACGTTTACCAACTTTTCTCTCTTTATTCCTCACTCCCTTACGTTCTCCATCTCTTTCTTCCCGACTTTTGAAGTCCGTTTATGAAGGTGAAACGCTTTTCATATCATCATCATCATCATCATCATCATCATCATCATCTTCTTCTTCTTCTTCTTCTTCTTCTTCTTCTTATTATTATTATTATTATTATTATTATTATTATTATTATTATAAGAGAATGAAAAACTCTCTCTTTAAACCTACTCTCTCGTCCTTGAATAAAAATAAAAATGTAATTCATTTCATATATAATCTTTGTCATATTGTCGATTTTATTCTCGATTCTCTTATCCATAAATTTTCAGTATCTCTGTGAATAATGTTGAATCGATGTTTCGTTTCATATTAATATTTAAAAATACTTCAGTATAAATAATAAAAATTTCAACTGAACTAAAGTGCAAACTGCATAGAAATATACAAATAAAACATAATTTTTATATCCGAAATAAGTTGCATTTCAGGCAAAATATTTTGAAAAAGATCAGTTTCTAGAGGCGCTAAGAAAAGACACGTTAAATGACAGCAATGTAGTCATGCCATCGATAGCCCGAATATATCAATACAATTTCATTTGAAATGGGAAATGACATTGATTTTTGATAACTCGGATAATCTCTATTAGTTTATCTCTAAATAGGGAGTGTATCAAAGTTTCTTTTGAAAAATTAGGTACGCTAAAGACAGTTAGTAGGTTAAGTGCCATATATTATACATGAATATGGCAATAAAGCTGAGGACAACAGTCCAAACAATGTAAATCATGCAAATATTTACAATACCACATTTCCGAATTACAAATAGAAATTAATATGATAGATAAAATAAGATAAATATATATATATATATATATATATATATATATATATATATATGTCAGTTAAATGTTATACGTGATACACCCTTGGGTTATCATATCTCTTTTGTGACATGACTAACTGGGCAGAAGATTTTTCCACGGCAGTTTATTTTACTTCTTGCAATAGACTTGTCAGCAACCGAGGTTATAAAACCCAATCTGTCCTAATATTTAACCAAAAGGAAAACAGGCGGATTAATACCTTTACCAAGAGTACACTAGATTTGCTGAATTTGATAATATGTACACTAGGAATGATTTTTTTGATCTTAGCAAAATTATTAGTTTTAATATTCTATTAGGAGTTACTAGTTACTATAAATAAGAAATAATATAATCTTCAGAAGAATGGTGACAAGTTAATCAAAAAAATTAACTTCAACTAATTTTTGGGTCAGAAAATAAAACCGTCTCATCTACCCTCTTGCTTGTAACCATCACCTGTAATAAAATGAACATTTTCAGTGTTAAAGCTGGATAAGTCAAATAAAGAGTCAAAAGATTCTGCTTAGAATTAGTGCTATATTAAAAATATTATAATATCAACAACAAAAAATTGTTTCATAAATATTAAGTTGAGTCATAAAGATTACATGAATATAAAGCTAAGTTATAATTGCTAAATATATATTAAGATGAATCATAAATATTACATGAATATAAAGCTAAGTTATAATTGCTAAATATATATTAAGATGAATCATAAATATTACATGAATATAAAACTAAGTTATAATTGCTAAATATATATTAAGATGAATCATAAATATTACATGAATATAAAGCTAAGTTATAATTGCTAAATATATATTAAGATGAATCATAAATATTACATGAATATAAAGCTAAGTTATAATTGCTAAATATATATTAAGATGAATCATAAATATTACATGGATATAAAGCTAAGTTATAATTGCTAAATATATATTAAGATGAATCATAAATATTACATGAATATAAAGCTAAGTTATAATTGCTAAATATATATTAAGATGAATCATAAATATTACATGAATATAAAACTAAGTTATAATTGCTAAATATATATTAAGATGAATCATAAATATTACATGAATATAAAGCCAAGTTATAATTGCTAAATATATATTAAGATGAATCATAAATATTACATTAATATAAAGCTAAGTTATAATTACTAAATATATATTAAGATGAATCATAAATATTACATGAGTACAAAGCTAAGTTATAATTGCTAAATATATATTAAGATGAATCATAAATATTACATGAATATAAAGCTAAGTTATAATTGCTAAATATATATTAAGATGAATCATAAATATTACATGAGTATAAAGCTAAGTTATAATTGCTAAATATATATTAAGATGAATCATAAATATTACATTAATATAAAGCTAAGTTATAATTGCTAAATAAATATTAAGATGAATCATAAATATTACATGAATATAAAGGTAAGTTATAATTGCTAAATATATATTAAGATGAATCATAAATTTTAAATAATTATTAAAGGAATTTTTTATTAAATCATAAATATTAAATAAATATGGAGTTGAAGAATGAATATAAAATAAATATCAAGTTGTATTGTAAACAGTGAATAAATATTATAATGAATCAAAAATATGAAATAAATATTAACTTAAGCCATAAATATAAAATTAATGTTAAGTCGAATCATGAATATAATTAAATATTAATTTAAATAATCAAAATTAAAAAAATATAAAATAAATACCAACATTAACCATAAATAATGAATAATTATTCATTAAATATTAATTTGAATCAAAATATTAAATATATATCAACTTAAATGATATATATTAAATAAATATTAAATAAATATTAATTTCAGACATAATTATTTCAAATATTAAGTGGAGTCATAAATATAAAATGAAAATTAAAATATATTATGTTGAATCATAAATATCAAAGAAATACTAAGTTGAATCATAAGTATTTAAATTATGCATATTAAATAATTATTAAATAAATATTAAGTTGAATCACAACTATTAAACACATATTAAATAAATGTTCAGTTGAATCAGAAATATTAAATAATTACTAAATAAATATTAAGCTGAAACATAATATCAAATAAATATTAATTTGAAACATAAATATTAAATATTAAAAAATACTGAGTTAAATCTTAAAGATTAAATATTAAATAAATATTAATTTCTATCATAAACATAATATAAATATTAATTTTTATCTTAAATATAATATAGATATTAATTTGAATTATAACTGTTACATAAGTATTAAACAAATACTAAGTTGAACCATGCATAATAAATAAAAAATTGAATTTTAAATATTAAATAATTATTAAATAAATATTATGTTGCATGCTAGTAATAAACATATATTAAACAAATATTAAGTAGAATCATAAATAGTAAAGAATTATTAAATAAGTATAAGGTTGAATCATAATACTAAAGAAATATTAAATAAATATTGGGTTAAATCTTTAATATTAAAGAAATACTAAAGTCAATCATAAATATTATATAAATATTAATTTGAATCATTCAATATCATATTAAGTTGAATCATAAATAAGGAATAAATAGTAAATAAATAATAAGTTGAATAAGTGACCGACTGACTCTATTCTAAGACCTCTCCTTAACTGAATCACTATGGAAAAAAGCAAACATAATAGCAAAGCTAAACCAGATAGTCTGAAAACACTCAAACCCATCTGCATCTCTTACACTAACATACGTGGTATCCGCACTAACTTCCTCAGCGTTGATTCATTCCTTCACACTAACTCACCTGATATCTTGGCCCTATGCGAAACTAACCTTAACCGTTCTATCTCCTCTTCTGAGTTTGACGTTCCTGGCTACCTTCCCCTTTTCAAGAAGGACTCTAATGTTCATATGCATGGGCTTGGTGCGTATGTCAGTGAACACCCCCCACTAGCTAGGGCGACATCCCTTGAATCCAAGGATCATTCTTTCATGTGCTTCCGCCTTTCACTTCTAAGCTCAATTAGCTATCTCTTCTTTCTCTACCGCTCCCCTTCCTCCCCTGACTGGTCGTTACTTGACAGTATCTCTGACAATATTGACAAAGCTATTTCTTCCCATCCCTCTGCTCATATGTTCGTGTTTGGTGACTAACGCCCACCACACCAAATGGCTGGAGAACTCTGTCACCAACCCTGCTGGAGTCCACACCATGAATTTTTCAATCACCCAATCCCTTACGCAAGTGGTGAACTTCCCCACACGTTTCTCCGACAACCCTAATGGAAGGGACTCACTGCTAGACCACTGCTTCACTTCCATCCCAGAGTCTTGCCCTACCAGATAACTCTGCCCACTCGGTAACTCTGACCACACCGTAGTTTCCGTCAACATTTCATTCCACTCCCACCCAACCCAAGAAACTCAGAAAGTAGAATATCCTACTGCTATCAAAGAGCAGACTGGGATTTGTTCCGAGACTTCCTCTGTGACGTCCCATGGAACAACCTTTTTAGTCTTCCCATCGAAGTATGTGCATCCGAGGTCTCCTCCTGGGTTAAGCCTGGCATTGATGCTTTCATCCCCGCCAGGAAATTTCAGCTTAAATCTCATTTATCTCCATGGTTCTTGCTAGGCCGCCATTGTCCACTGGAATCATTTCTTCCGACTCTATCGTAGTTGCGCGTAGGACCAAAACAGACGCCTTTTCGCTTCAGCTCGTAATGAGTGTAAAAAGATACTTAACAAAGCTAAGATGTTATTTGCTGCCAGAATGAAGCAGTGCATAGCATCCTCTAAGTTCGGCACCAAAGACTACTGGCAACTGTGTAAAAGAGTACTTAACAAGAGCAAGTCCACAATACCCCCACTAATAAACAATTTGAGGTCCTCAACTCCCCAGCGGACAAGGCTGAATGCTTCTGCCCGCAGATTTTCGAACAATTTGAGACTGGACTCGTCTGCCTGTTGGAAATCTTCCTCTGTAGTTCCTATATTTAAAAACACTGGAGAACCCTTGGACCCCGCAAATTACCAACCTATCAGCCTTCTTCTGATCATTGGCAAAGTGTTCGAAGCCATTATCAATGCCGAGGTGGTTCAGCATCTTACAGCACACAGGCTCCTCTTGGACAAGCAGTATGGTTTCCGCTTCACCAGGTCTACTGCTGATATGCTAACAACCATCACTGAGTACATATATAAGGCACTCGACAGGAATGATGAAGCCCGAACCGTTGCCTTGGATATCTCTAAAGCGTTCAACAGAGTTTGGCATACTGGCCTTCTCTGCAAACTGTGGAGCTATGATATAGCTGGACAATTGTTTGAACTAATCCAGTCATTCTTATCTAACCGCACATTGAAAGTGGTATTAAACGGACATGCCTCCCAGAACTACCATACGAACGCGTGTGTCCTTCAAGGCTCTATCCTAGGTCCTACGCTCTTTCTGATCTACATTAATGATCTCCCTGATACAATAAGATCCCAAGTAGGTATGTACGCCGCCTAACAAACTAACTCGCTTCCATTCTTTCAAACACTTTTCCACCCACCCATCTATCTATCACCCACTTCTGACATTTCCTATATCTAACCACTCTTTCTATTTACCTTCCCCTATGTAGCCCCAAGTGCAATAGTGGCAGTGGAATGCCTTGCTTAGGGTAAAATGATTAAAAAAAAAATATTCAACATCTATTAAAAACTATTGAACCATGATATTAAATTTTTTTTAATTATAAATATTGAATAAATGTTAAGTTAAATCAAAAATATTAAATAAGTGTTAAGTTTGTATCATACATTTTAAATCAATTTTACGTTGAAACATAAAAAACAAAGAAAAATAAAATAAATACTTAGATGAATCGTAATATTAACTAACTATTAATTTAAATCATAAACATTGAAGTTATATTAAAAGACATTATCTTGAATCATAAATATTAAGTAAATATTGAGAAATATTAATTTGAATCATAGACATCAAGACATAAACAAATATAATGTTCAATCATAACTTTTAAATAATTCTTAAATACATATCATGTTGCATTATAAACATTAAATAAATATTAAAAATTATTAACTTTAAGCATGAATCTTGGATAAATATTAAGTTAAATCATAAATACAAAAATGAATAATGAATTAATATTAAATTGATTCATCAAATATTAAGCAAATATTAATTAAAAAAATGCATAAAATAAATATAAATTTGATTTATAATATTAAAGAAAATATTCAGTAAAATCATAATTATTAAATAAATATTAAATAAAAAATAATTTTATTTATGAATATCAAAATAATAAAAAATAAATATTTATTTAAGTTATGCAAATAAGTAAATGTTACATTGATTTATAAAAAAATAAATATTAAGTTGAATCTTAAATATGGAATAAAAATTAGCTCAAATCATAAATGTTAAATAGATACTAAGTTGAATCATAAATATCACTAATTATTAATTTCAATCATAAAAGTTAAAAAATATCAAATGAATATTAATTTGAATAATAAAAGTCAATTAATATTAAGTTGAATCATCAATATTTAATAAATACTGAAAACATTTAAGTTAGATCATAAATATTAAATAAATATTAAATATTAAATACATATAAATTTGAATCAAAAATATTAAATATATATTAAGCTAAATCCTTATTCTTAGTTGTAAAGTAGAATCAAAATTATTATATGCATATTGACTTGAATCATTGATATTTCATGAATATTAAGTAGTTATTAAAATGAATGTAATATTAAATAAATATGAAATAACATTAAATTGAATTCTGAATAAGAAATAAGTATTAAATTAGTATTAAATTGAAAAAGTGACTTATTTATTACCCAAATATTAATCTGAGTCTTTTTAGTCAATAATGATTAACTTGAAATATAAATAGTAATAAATAATAAATAAATATAAAGTTGAGTTATAAATATTAAAGAAAAATTAACTATGAATTATAAATATTAAATAAATACAAAGTTAGATTAAAATATTAAATAATTAAAAAATAATTAGATAAATGATGATATTCAATAGAAATTAAATTTCATCAAGATTATGTAATGTATAATAAACAAATATTCCCAGTAGAATAAAACATTAAATCAATATTTAATATATATTAAGTTCAATCATAAATATTAAATATTTAATTTTTTTAGATAATTTGATAAATATTAAATAAATATTATGTTGAATCATAAATATTACAAAATTATAAACTAAATATTAAGCTGAATCTTAATATTAAATAATATTAATTTAAATCATGAATATTGAATGAATATTAAGTTGAGTAATAACATTAATATATTAAGTTGATTCATAGATATTAATTCAGCATAAAATATGCATTAAGTTTAATTGAAAATATTAAATAATTGAAAACATTTTATTAATTTAAATCAAAAATATTAAAAAATATTCAGTTGATTCATAAAATTAATAATCATAAGATAAATATTAATTAGAATAAACTTCAAATAATTATGATATAAAAATTAAGCTGATTCATAATATTAAATTAATACATATTAAACTCATAAATATTAAATAAATATTAAATAAGTCATAAATAATAGATAAATAATAATATATACTAAATAAATATTAAATAAGTATAAAGATGAATCTAAATATTAAATATATTTACAATGAATCATAACTTTTAAATAATTATTAAATAAATTATCAGTTAAATCATAATATTAAATAAATATTAATCTGAACCATAAATATTAAATATTACATAGGACCATAAATATTAATTAAAAACTAAGCTTTATCCTAGATATTAAGTAAATATTAAATAAAAATTAAGATGAATCATAATATTTAATAAATAATAATTTAAAGCCTAAATATTAAATAAATATTAAGTTGAATCTTGAAAAATGAATAAATAGTAATTTGAATCATAAATATGATACATATATTTGATAAAATCATGAATATAAAATAAATATTAATTTGAATCATAATATTAAATTGAGTTATGAATAATAAATAAAAATTAAATTTAATCATAGATATTAAAAATATTTAGAAAATAACAATTTGACTCATTAATATAAAATAGTAAATAAATAATAGGTTGAATAATAAATGTTAAATCACTATTAATTAAATATCATGTTGAACTGTATATAGTAAATAAATATTATGTTGAATCATAAATAATAAATAATATTAAGTTAAATCATCTATATTAAATGTGTATTACATAGATATTATTTGATTTGTAAATATCAGATCAATAATTAATATTAATTTGAACGATAGTATGAATTAAGTAATATTTTCAATGATAGATATTAAATAAATATTAAATAAATATTAACTGAGGTATAAATGTGACATAGATATTAATTTGTATAATAGGAATTAGATAAATAATAAATTGAATCATAAATATAAATATTAACTTAAATCAAAAATATTACAAAATATTAAATAAATATTAAGTTGAATATTAATATTAAATAAATAGTAAATATATATTAAGTTGAACCATAATTATTGAATGAATATGAAGCTGAATCGTAAATATGAAATAAATATTAAGTTGAATCATAAATATTAAATAAATATTAAGTTAATAATAAATACTTAACAAGCATTCAATATATATTGCTTGAATCATGAACATTGAAGAAATATTTAATATTAAGTTGAATCATAATTTTAAATATATAATCATTGTAATTACAAATATTAAATAAACATTGAGTCATAAATATTAAATAAATATTAAGTTGAATCATATATATTAGATGAATATTAAGTAGATACTAACTTAGATCATAAATATTACAAAACATTGAATAAATATTAAGTTGAATATCAATACTGAATAAATAGTAAATTAATATTAAGTTGAATCATGCATATTAAATAAACATTAAGCCAAATCATAAATATTGAATGAATATTAAGTTGAATATGAATATTTACTTAAATCATAAGCATTAAACAAATATTTATTTGAATCATAAACAGTAAATGCATATTAAATAAATATTACAGTGATTCATAAATCTAAACTTATTTATAAATGGAAGTTTGTCTGTGTGTGCGTGTGTGTGTGTGTGTGCGTGTGTCTGTGTGTGTGCGTGTGTATCCATTACTAATAGATTCCGAAGTGGAAGAACTGATTATCTTGAAAATTTACACAGTTGTACTATAAGCGTCTGTGAGTGTTCTTAGCTAGGTTTTGTGTCAAAGTACCCACAATAAATATCGAAAATCGATGATCGAAAAAAATCAGGTTATAGAAGGAGTTGTCCAATTTTAATCAAATTTGATACACTCATAGACAAAGACATAAGAAACGATATTCAGAAGTTTCAAGGTTGCAGTCCTTACAATAGTGCAGAAAATTTGATATCAATACCAGGAAATCAAAATTTGACTTACATCCTTTTATTTTTCTTTCAATCTACGGTTTCGCTTTAACTGGAAACAACTATTGCTTTTTAGTCTTTCGTGCCAACGTCCAAAGAGTCTGAGCTCCAGGACCATGGATTAGTTTTTAAGCTTTCATTACACCCGAGCAACGCCAGGCTATACTGCTAGTATTACATAAATATTAAGTTGAATCAAAAATATTAAATAAATATTGAGTTGAGTAAAATCTACAAAATCTATGAAAGACTAGGTTCAGTCCCATAATTTCCAGTTTTTTTTATTAACTCTATTCTTCACAAGATAAAGTAACATTACATGTTAATCAATTGTATATTCCCAATTATTTGCAATCACTTGTGGCCTTTTTACAGATTTGTTTATGAGTGATATTCCATTAGTGTTGATGGGAAAAAGTGTTGTTTTTATCTTTTACCCAAAGCTAGCCAATAAAGCTACTCACCACTCTGATGATAGAGCTTACTGAGGGTTAGAGAATAGGAAAAAAACTACCATTAATTAGACAAAAATTCTTTCTATAATAACAAAGACTGTTGTGTATTTATATATAGATATATATGTTTAAACATGAAAACAATAAACAAAAACTAAAATTTCTTGAAACTATATACAAAAACAGTTGAAACCTAACCTGAACAAAATAAACTATGAAATCTCCACAAATATCCTTAAATGCATGTAACTAATAACAGAAGCCATTGGTTTATTCCAAATTGGTTTAATTTGTTATATATATATATATATATTATTGGTTTAATCTGTTATATATATATATATATATATATATATATATATATATATAGTGATGATCATCCACGTATACTGTCTTAATATGTATAGGAAAGAATATTAATAAAAAGTTTTGAATTTATAAATATACTTTTTTTTAACAGTATTTGTTTATTTTTATTATATTTTATATTTCAGACCGTCCTCGGTCCTTCATCAGAAGGAGTAGCAGCTTGCCATGAGTTCCTTAAAAGCAAATTACCTAACAACCAATTCACAGATTTATGCCAATTAATAAATTTCATCTTAACACACAATAATTTTAAATTCAACAACAAACACTATTTACAGATTAGCGGCACAGCAATGGGCACAAAAATGGCACCTAGTTATGCCAATATCTTTATGCGTATTTTAGAAAAAAAGATACAAACACACCATGTGATGTAAACAAAAAATATTTGAACGCTATCGTGAAATACGTTTCTAATTCAAATTTAAAAATCACTTGTTTCTGATGAAGGACCAAGGACGGTCTGAAATATAAAATATAATAAAAATAAACAAATACTGTTAAAAAAATTACATTTTTAAATTCAAAACTTTTTATTAATATTCTTTCCTATATATATATATATATATATATATATATATATAACATAGTGTATATACATATATATACACTATGTTATATACATATATATATATATATATATATATATATATATTTATACTATGTTATATATATATACACTATGTTATATATCTATATATATATATATATATATATAATTATAAAAATTATAACAAAATATATACAAAGAAATGCAAAATGTTATTTATTATAATAGAGAGTTTATATATATATATATATATATATATATAAACTCTCTATTATAATAAATAACATTTTGCATTTCTTTGTATATATTTTGTTATAATTTTTTCTGTAAAAGAATAAGAATTAAGAAGACAGAAGAAATAAGATATATAGAATCTACTTTACATTATGGAAAGTTATTCAGTCAAGATTATTCGTAATCATCAAAAATAGCAATTATCAGGTTGTAGTAAATCAAGTGCCGAGAAGAATATAACAACCAAAATTCAAGATGTTATCCAGGGTTATTCTCGTCATTACTGTCAACTCCAAATATATTCTTAACTGTTCTGTATAATTCAGTGTTAGGACGATACAGTTGTCTTTACAAATGTTTCCTAAATAAGGAAATGATGACTGAAACTAATATTTCAGCTTATGTTAAATTTAATATTGAGCAAGCCACTTCCGCATCGTCAAAATGTGGCCTCCCTTTATCTCTTCTATAAATACTTTATGGCTTCTGCTCGGATGAGCTTAAGTCACTGATGCCTCCTCAACAGGTGTTTACCCGTGCAACCAGACTGGCAACTGGGTCCCACCCATTCACAGTCAGGTTAGCCAAATGCAGACGACAATTCTACTCTTGCAGCTTCCTCTCTCGCACTTCCCGCCTGTGGAACTCGCTCCCGTATTCTTGCTTTCCTGACGGCTATGACCTCCAGAAATTTAAAAGCAAAGTTAATACTCACCTACTAACCACTGGCCTCTAGCTCTCTCCCCTCCCCTGTATAATCTTCACTTTCTCTCCGCCCATGTATCTGTCATTGCACCTGCTTTCTCAGCTTTCTATTGTTCCTTTCTAACTAGTTTGTACTCCTCACTCTTTTCTAATTAATCTTTTTACATTTATGTAACCCCCTGCACATCAGTGGCGTTTCTGCCTTGCTCGGGGTGAAATGATTAAAAAAAAAAAAAAAAGTAAAAGAAATATGGAGAAAATCTATACTTGTTTATTATGTAAGAAATGCTTCAGATTTTGTTAGAATTTCCATGCTTCTTATAAATATTTTTTGCATATTATGATTTTTACTATATTTTCAAATGTTTCAGTCAAATATGTTACTGGAAATATGAAAATGAAGTAATGGTATTCATTTTCATATTTCCATTTACTAACATTAATAAAATACTGGCATTTGCTTATATATTAATTTTGAATGCTTAATTTGCTTTTACTTTTGTATTTTATGCTTTACAGTTTTTTTATAAACGCATCTTAGATTTGGCACAAGGCTATCAGAATAGGGAATGTTATATCTTCTATGTGCTCTGTCCTTTCGGGACGTAGGCGATCATCGCTTTCCACGTCTCCCTATCCCTGGTGGCTCTTAGCACTGTTACACCATGCAACCATCGTTCCATCATCCAACTGATTTGGTCCTTCAAATATGTTATCCGCTGTTTTCTCCTGTCTCGTTTTCACTCTATCTGGCCTGTTAGTATTAGGTTCTCCAAGCCCTCCTTCTTCATCACATGTCCCAGGAAATTCAGCTTTCTCTTCCTAATGCTCGGTATTAATTTCCTTTTCGTTTCCGTCATTTCCAAAACCTCATCATTGCTCACATGCTCGATCCGTGATATTCGTAGCATCCTTCTGTAGAACCACATTTCAGTTGCTTCTAGTTGTTCCTTCATCTTGGTTGATATTGTCCAGCATCCACTGCCATATTGAACGACAGACATCATATAGAAATCCAGAATTCTCTTCTTTGTTTCTAGCGAAATTTTCCTGTGTCTTAATACTTTACTCAGCTTCTGAAATGCTTCCTTCGCCATCCCAATGAATGATATATAAACACACTTTAAAAAGACAAGAATGGGAATTGACGGCCTAAACTCATTAAAAATTATCTAAAAGTTACGCTTGCAGACGATTGAAACATGATGAAATATGAAAGTGCTTATTAAAAATTTTATTAACATTGCTTATTAAAGTGTTATTAAAATTTTTTTAAATAGAACACTCTGTTTCGATTACGTAATGATTGTATGTGTGAGTTAGGGTTAGGGTTAACCACACGGGAAGTAGAACTGACAAACAGAGGTCAGATTCAGGCGTTCACATTAGATGAATCTATTTCAATTCCCTCGGGTATGGGTTAAATATCAGAGTAAATTGGTCTCTCTAGTCTTGAGTGACAAAAAGTCTAGAAGAAAGAAAATTCTGAATTCCAAATGGCAACAAAGATATTGGAAAATCTATGACTTTCCAAGAAGACATGATAATTTACAAATATCAAAGAAAAAATCTGTAGAGAGCCATGATCGCCTACGCCATGAAGGGACACGGAATCAACAACAAAACAACTTTCTAGTTTTACTAATATTCTCAACGAACAGAATTTCGCAGCTTTGAATATTGTATACTGGTTTTACGAAACAGTTTTCACGTCTTCTAAAACCTTGACATTCATACAGTTCTCCACAGGACAACTAGTGGGAGGATCGGAATATTTTATTCCACCAACAATTTCTATTGAAGATTCAGCGTTAGAAATCCAAACCAACGTGTTTAAACTGATTCTAATACTATCTACTCACAAAAGTTGGACATATTCTTCTGTTTATGCAACTGGACAAGATCTTATCAAAATACGTTCAAAGAAACAACCATACCGACTAATCCCTGATCACTAGCCCTTGATAAAAGCACAATATTCGAGTATAAACGTGCCATTTGAGTCCAACAATCTATATAGTGAGGTTGGCATTAGAAGCGATAAACTTCATAGAGATAAGATTAAATTACATAATACACCGGGCTTAATAACACGGAAAATTACCGATTTTTTGTCCGATAGAAATGGACCGTAGCCGTTGATACATAATTCCCAACTTCGAACGAAAACTTTTGTTTTTTGTTGATCTATTTGTATTTTCGAAAAAATGCTTTTGTACAGCTGACCTAAAATTATCTTACTTGCAAAAGTGAATAATTTTTTATATTTGCTAGCAGTTACGTAGTTTGATGTAAGGGTATTTATTAGCTAATATGTATTTGTATGAACGCGTTTATATATATTCTCATTCATTTAGAGACTTTTAAGTCAGGAAGCTAATGTTGGGTATCGGGCAAGCATAACTAACCAATAAATGACCAGCCACATTAGCAGAAGCACAACGCGAGGATGCGATTGTGTGCTCCCCAAGAAAAATGCTAATATATATATATATATAATTTGTATTAGCCTACATGATCATGAACGATTCCATTTTTCTTCATATATATATATATGTGTGTGTGTCTGTGTGTGTGTAGTATGTATTAGGCTACTTGACTACGAATGATTTCATTTGTATATATATATATATATATATATATACGTAAAGTGAACATTGTAGTTATCAAACAGAAGCGAAAGTCTGTTTCACGCTTACGTGCAATCGATATATATATATATGCAGAAATATATATATATATATATATATATATATATTATATATGCATATATATATATATATATATATATATATTTCTGCATATATATATATATATATATATATATATATATATTTATATATATATATATATATATATATATATATCATATATATATATATATATATATATATATATATATTTCTGCATATATATATATATATATATATATATAGGTACCTCCATCAATTTTCGATACGTAACTTTTAAACTGAATTTTTAAAAATGAAAAAGTTTTCTTAAAACTTTTATTTTAGTTTGACTTAAAGCTAAATGATTAAACTTATTTCCAATAAGCAAGATACTCTGGTTTATTTCAAACAGAAACTATATTGTTTGAAATATAAAAGTTTTTAAAATTTCAAAATTTTATCGCCATTTTTGTGTTAGCAAAAGTTAATTCTCGGTTTTCAAAATTTTGTAAAAATAAAATATATATGTGTACATATTAATTTTGGAAAATTATCAACTTTATGTTAAATTAATCTGATTTACACAAGTATTACTTATTTATAGGGTGAAATTCAGAATAAAACTATTTCTTAATCACAGAGTTGAACTTTTTGACCTGTCCAACGTATATCAAAACGTGTTGATAGGTTCTGGATTGATAAGATAAAAGTGCATGGCGGTAACAAGTAACAAAAGTTTACAAATTTTTTTCGGGTGAGGGTAGAAACTCTCATCTTTTTAATTTGCACATAGAAATTACCATACAAAAAAACTTCAAATACACACATAAAAAATTTAAATTATTGTAAATATCTAAAGGCAAAACGATTTGTATTAAACTTTTCAATTTTCGATATGCAATATAATCTTCAATTATTGACTCCAACATCTAACTGCAACAAATTTTTAAAGTAATTTTAAATATTTTTGAAACTTTATAAATTATTGTAATTAAAAAAAAGTGAAAACAATTCTTTAAAAATTTCATTAGTAATTGAAAAATTATCTTATTTATTTAAGCAATTAAAAGCTTATCAAATTAAATAATATCAGAGTTTTATTGCATTTTTCACTTTACTATTCGGAGCTGATTTTCGGAAACATTGGAAAAATTTAAAAATAAATAGATGATTTATATTCCCCAATGAGTCCTGCGTTTAACTAGTCAAACCATGTACTCCAATAAAGTAAAAATTATTAAAATTTCATGGATTTACGTGTCGGTAGGGTAACAGATGTAAAGAAAAATGTTATTTTTGACAAGATTTTTACAAAGTGACAATTTAAAAAAATAATTCAATTTATTTGTGAATGAGAACTGAAAGTTTTATTAAAATCCGACAACTATTCAATTTTTGCAATAATTTCCAAATTAATGTGTTTTTCACCGGAAAAAAGTGAGTCTTGTTATATTACGTTTTCCAATGTAAACAGTCGTAATGTTTTGGTTACCCGCTAGCTCAAATCAAAACAAGATTTTCTGCCAAAATTTCGAACATGTAAGAAGGAATTACAAAATTTTAAAAAGTAAGTAAAACTTACTTTGATCTTTTCTATTAATAATAAACATTTTGATGGAAAACATTCGTTTGTATTAAGTTTTTTTTTATTCATACTATGCCGTTCTTTTAGGGATTTAATTGAGGTAATAATACATTAGAACGGTAGATTTATATATATAAACATGCTGTTTAATTAAAAACAGAATATCTAATCAAATACGAGTATTTATTACAAATAATCTGGCCTTTTTATAAATCAGGCTTTCTCGTAAATAATCATCACTCTCCTGAAAGTGTATTGTAACGTAAAAAAAACAGTTATTCTTACGGAAATTTCCGGAGTTTAACGAAATGAATTAACAATCGACATATTTGATTTACTTGTGTGTTTTTGTTTTTGAATAAAACCTCTATTATTTTTAATCTTTTTTGCATGTGGTTGATGCTATGATATTTGTGTTGGCAACAATATCCCTAAATTTATATATCAATTTTCTAAATTTCGGAATAGAACCACACACCTTCCTACGAATTATTGTGACATCAAGTCCACTCACGAATTCCTTCAAATTCTTAAATCTATAGCTCCAAACTAAGGCACCCTCCTGTCTGTTACTGTGAAAAAATAAAACCCAACACTCAGTAATATGAACAACAACCACGTTAACAATATACTTTCCATGTCCTGTACATAACACATGCACACTACTCTACAGCATACATAACACAACATAAATTATGTTATACGTAAAATAACGTTCATCCTCGAAAATAGCTAATTGTATAGCCAAAAGTGCTCGAACAAACAAAAAATTTGAAATTTTTTTATAAAATTTCTATCTACAAAAGAGAGAAATGATAAGATCACATGAAAAATTATATAAAAATCATAACCATTACACATTGTTATTTTTAATGAAACGTGCATAAAAGTAAGGTCGTTCTTTAAAAGAAAAACGGTAAAAGGTAAAATCAGTTATGAAAAATCGCCTGAAGACACCACTCATGGTAGATACCTGGGAAGCGAAATAACTCGTTTAAAAATGGAATATATATATATATATATATATATATATATATATATATATATGAAAAGTTTCTTTACAAGGCAAAATTTTATAATAGCAAGAAATAATAGGATTTTCGATGGCATACTAATAACTAAGAAAAACATAAAACAAAAAAAAAAAACCGGTTTTGCCCAGAGCTTATAAAGTTTTTAATTTCTGGGATTTTCTAAATTGTAATTTAAAGATGAAATAAGAATTGAGGGGGGAAAAAATTCAAGGAAAACTAGAGCCCAATCACACTCAGACCCAAAAGGTATTCTCTCTGCTTACAGAGAAAGGGTCTTCGGGATCATATGTATATGAACTGTAGCACCATTGGATGAAACATTCAGTGGGACATTGATAGAGTTGTAAAGTTATCTCCACTCAATTCAATCACACAATTCCTGCTATTAATAACATGCTGTGCTATTGAAGACCCAGAAGTATTCACAAGTTGGCTACATGACGCATAACGGAATCCAAAATGCCCAAAAGATATACATTTTTGGAAAGTGTCATCTTAATAAAGTCCATTTCACCGTGAAGGAAAGAAACTGGAACAAAATTTTAAAGCCCTATAAGTTAAAGTTTTCATTCAATTAACTTTACATTGGCGTAGGCAAAATGAATTCCAGCGTATATATAGTCCAGAAAAAGTATCCTTTCTAAATACCGAAGTGAAAAAGCCAGTTCCATTCCTATGGACGAAAACGTTCAAAATGAAAGACAGCAATTTGAACCCTATTCAACAGTAAATTGTAAGGACGGATGAACATAATTTAATAGAGTGAGAAAAGTTTCAGCTTCGTCCTCATTATTAAAAATACAAAAAGTATCATCGACATATCGATGAGACATAAAGGAAGATCATTGCGAAAAAACTTCAAAGTCTCGCAATAACCAACAAAATTATTAGACAGCGATGAACCCAAAGGGGAACCCACCGCAACGCTGACAATTTGTAGATAATCAATATCATTGAAACTAAATTCGACTGACGAGGTGGCAAACTTCATCAAATCAACAAAAACGCTCTCCGAAAAATGTGGAAGAGACAGAAAGGAACGGTATAACATGTCGCAACATATCTTTATTGTCTCAAATAAAGGAACACAGATGAATAGGGAACAAATGTGTAACGAACACTACTGGGAGAAAAACTTTGTGTAGATTCCACGAATGAAAACGAATCTTTAATACAAAAACTACTAAAGTGCGAAGACACAGGTTGTAGCACTTTAGAGAGCCAACTAGCGACCTTATGCTGGGATGACACAATCATAGATAAAATGGGTTGTAATTGGACACCATTCTTATGGACTTTAGGTTTATAAACGGGAACGAATAGACCCGGTGGGTCTAATTAACTCTGTAATATCAGAAGTTAATAATCCACTCTTAACCCACTTTAGCAGTTGTCATTGAAATTTAGCTTCAATAGACACACTACTTTCATGGGTCTGAACTGGACCTAATTTCAGAAATTTAGATTATCATTTAAAATATTATGCATCTTAAATACATAATTTGAAAGATCCAGTAACACTACACCGGCACCTTTATCAAGTTTCGTAATCATAAGATTGTGATAATTTCCTAAATTTTTAACTATCCGGCGGTGTTGTTCACCCCATTTTGACTCTGTATACGAAGCAGAGAAACCATCAAAGGAAGAAGCATAATAGTTAGGTTTTGCCTTAAGATCATTTAAAATCCCAGCAGAGCAAGGTGTCAGTCTATAAGCTTGAGCAAACAGAACCTCAAACTCTGCAAATATCTTTTTACAATCTGGCATTGGGAAAGGAACACAGTAATCCAGACCATTAGCAAGAATATCAATTTCTACATGTAAAGGCTCATAGGAGCAATAATTCAAAATGATCACATCTCCAGTAGGTTATTCACTGCATCCAAAGCGATTACAAGCTAAATGATCTAATTTTATCTGGTTTAACACAGACAATTTTTTACAATTAAGTTCGTGTGGGTAGCTACCTAATCCGATCAAAGAAGGAGAGGTTAGAAAAATATTTTCTCCATTGTTTCGTATAATATTAAAAAATCTTCAGTTGAATCTTGCATAAAAATTTTCTCAATTTTTAAGCCATAATGAAGTTTTGAATTCTTAATTCGAAAAACAATATGGGAGGGACAGACATGTTTACCAATACACGATCTAAGAAATTGACGGTGAAATTTTAATCTCCGTATTTGTGGCTTCAAATTTAGCAACTTATCCAGACTTAGGTTAATTTCAGGCCTGTACCTACATTTTAAATATTTGAAAAGATTCTTTACAGGGCAAAATTTACATACAAAGATAATATAAATTTATATTATAGGTTAGATTCATAAAGTATGAATCTAACCTAGGTTTCATCTAACGGATCGTCAGGCAGGCCAACTTGCCTTGACGATCTGTTAGGTTAAACCTAGGTAGGTCCGTTGGCTCTAGGTTAGATTCATACTTCTTTGTTTGCTCTACTATTGTATGGAGCTCTTTAAGTGTTAGGGTTCTCATCTAGTGTTTTTTCTTTCGATGAGTACTTTGACTAATGTTCAAGTACTTTGTTCGTTTCCTTTTTTGTTTCGATTTATTGCCCTCTGCGTTTATACTCGGTGGGTTTTTCGAGTGGCTTAAAAATATATATATATATATATATATATATATATATATATATATATATATATATATATATATATAATATATATATATACATATATATATACATATATATATATATACATATATATATATATATATATATATATATATATATATATATATATACATATATATATATATATATATATATATATATATATATATATATATATATATATATATGTATATATATATATATATATATATATATATATATATATACATATATATATATATATATATATATATATATATATATATATATATATATATATATATATATATATATATATATATATATATATATATATAAATGATTAAATATAATAATGTTAATGAGTGATTAAATGTGGTTACACTCAAAAATAAAGCGTGTGTAAATATAAAATGGACACTTACGTCCACACCGAATAGTGACAGACAGTTTCATGCTCTCGCATTTCAATGTTGATATAAGTGCTAGCTTTATTTATATATGTATATTTGTGTATGTGTGTTTGTGTGTGTGTGTGTGTGTGTGGATATATGCAAATGTGTGTGTGTTTTCTTTTTTGTATGTGGCTGCATGTATTCTTTTTCAATATATACCTATAAAACTATTGCAGAAAATTTCTTGACCAGATATATAAAAAAAGCCTATCCAGAAACCTTATGAAATTTGGTCAGTTCTATTCAAAATTTTCTGTGGATTTTTTAGATAGATAGATAGATAGATAGATAGATAGATAGATAGATAGATAGATAGATCCCGTCTTCATTTTATTCCTAAATTCTAAGATATTATGGATTAAGTTGCAGTTAAGAATATGTTGCACCAGACTAATCGTATCTAAAACTGGAGACAGTCGAAACGCAATCCACTTGTATCAATTTTCAAAGAGAACTGTTTTGCAAGACGAGGGCAAAACTGTTAAAATATTGATAGCTCGAGAGATAGTAAGACGTCCTTGTAAATTGACACCAATACGCACATAAAAAAATAGCACTCATGCATGTAGTCATTCTAACTTAGCTTGGTACATGAAAACAAATTTGGGCTAATTTAAATTTCGATAATCGGATTAATTAGAATGCCAATATTCATAGACATAGCTGCGTTTGGTACTAAACACCATTACTAAGTCACACACACACACACACACACACACACACACACCACACTATATATATATATATATATATATATATATAGCGGGAACCAGTGTGATGTGTATGTATTATGTTCTGCCTCAATGCCTTTTTTCCAGGTAGGCGATCTTGAGTAGGCTCTCTGTGACTGGCTGATATCCCGGAAGAATATCTATCTATCTATCTATCTATCTATATATATATATATATATATATATATATATATATAGAGAGAGAGAGAGAGAGAGAGAGATAGATAGATAGATAGATAGATAGATAGATAAGGAAGAGAAAGAAAGTGTAGATTAAGCCCACTTTTCATGCATTTACTTTTATAGTGAGTTCTCAATACCAAGTAGAGTTTATTTTTGTAATTTTTACAATGTGTTATTATATGACTACACAAAAATTTTCATGTTTCAGAACAGTACTGTTCTTCTGCAGATGAACTTTGGCACTGGAATTCGCCACACATTACTCATACTTAACTAACGATGAATATAATATAGGTACCTGTAGTCTTTTTCGATACCTAAAATTTAAATTTAAATTTTAAAAATAAATAATTATATTCACTCTTTAAAATTAACTTCAATTAAAAGCCAAGGAATTGCAGTTACTAATTCCAGTAAGGAAAATACCCATGTGTAATTTAAACAGAAATGATTTTGATCGGAATCAAATTTTGTTTAGATTTAAAAAAAGGTTTTTAACATCAAATTTTCCGCCATTTTTCATCGATTGTAAACAGAAGCAAATGCTCGATTTTTAAAAATCTTACAAAAATAAAATACAACTCGCTGACACATTATTTTATTCAAATTACTGTATTTAAACTTACTTTAAGTTGACTTGAAACAAGAATTACTTGCTTACTGTATGAAATGTTTTTAAAAAAAGTGCTTTTTAATTACGGTATCCTTGTTATCACATCTGTTATCGCCTTATCTTGAGACAATAATGATATAATTTACAGTATCCGGCCAAAAATGCCAAGTATGAAAGACGAATTTGGTATAAATCTTATTCATACAAATCCATTTTTTTAATTTAAAATTAAACATTTAACACATTTTTCTGCAATTATCCAATATTTTATGAAACTTTCGTTAGTTTAGCTTTGTAGACTTAAGTTTGAAGATGTTTTATGAAAAATAAAAATTAATCTATAGATATAGAAGGCAATCTGTGAGTCTGTGTGTGAGTGTTCCCTATGCACGCCTACATATTTTAAGCTACGCCATTCAAACTTTTTATGTACACAAATCTACAGGGAAGCACATACTTTTTGAGTTTAAGTTCAACAATTTTCCCTTTCGCACTTTTTGGCAATTGAACACGATTGTTTACATTTGCTCCGTAAAACATCAAAGATCTAAGATGGTTGCTGAATTACGTCACAGAAATGAAACCACACGTGTCAAACGCGACTTAAATATTCTTTATTTTAAAAAAAAATGAGCATTTCTTTAATTTTTATTCCGACGTTTTAAAAATTCATTTGGTCAACAAAAAAATTTGAATATTTTCCCCCGTAATTTTGAAACAAAAGAAATATTTAAAAAAATGTGTTTTTTCAAACAAAAACAAAATATGTAAAATAAAAAGTGGCATCTTCTACCACTAAAATGTTCTGAGTTGCACGGGCAACGCCGAGCTATGATGCTGGTATAGTATAAAACTTTCTTTTAAAAATTTTACAATTTAATAACAACAAGAATAACGACAGAGGTAATTCAAAAATTTATTAAATGTTATGACATTTATTAATTTTGATTTCTAATATCAATTTTCCATATTTTTAAGGTATCTCCACAAATTGTGAATTTCACAATTATGTTTTTTTTAACAGAATTAGAAAATTAGTATTTAAAATGTAAAAGTTGATTTAATGATAAATATAACGTACGGCCACCAGTATAATTAAGATACGTGCAATCAAAATGCACAAATTTAAAAAAAATTAATTATTTTAAAAATTGACGGAGCAAATGATTTGTATTAAGTTTTTCAATTTTCGATTAGTAAATACAGTTTTCATACATTAATTTCATACCATAGCCCGCCCAATAAAGAAAGAAATTTTAAAATATTTTTGAAACTTCATATATTCTTATAAAAAAAATTTTAAAAATGAAAATAATTTTTGTAAAAATTCATTATTCATTGAATTTTTTCTTTTCAAACTATGGTATGTTTAATTTATATTGTTCATAAAAGCAATCAAAAGTTTATCTCAATAAAAATTGGCGTAGTTATTTCATTTTTCGCAATTTGAGCCTACTTTTAGAAAATGTGGAACTGTTAAAGAAAAAAAAGATAGTTAATTGGGATTCCCCAATGATTCCTGAATTTAATTATTTTAGATTTATTGGGGCCCAACGTAGATTTTTTATACATTTCTGGAAATTAATTGGTGGTGGGTCAGTCAGTCAGTTAAGTGCCATACGTGAAACACGCTTGGGCGATTGTGTCTCGAAAGAGACATGACTGACTGGGCAGAAGCTGCCATTGCTTTCTGCGGTAGACTGGTTGCCAGCCAAGGCTATAGAACCCAATCTGTCTTGTTATCTAACCCCTAACTGGAAGGAAGAGACAGATTAATACATTTCCTAAGGGTATTTGCGTGTAAGTGAATGCAATGAATTCAGCTGAAATTCGAACTCGGCTCCCCGATTTCTCGTTCCGAGCCGACACCCATTGCACCACAACGCACATCCGCACATGGTGGTGGGTAGCATATGCAAAAAATATTTTATGAATATTTTATAAAAATAATTATTTCAAAATAGATTTCAGTCAATTTTGTGTATGTCCTGAAATGTTCATCAAAATCTAACCATTATTTGATTTTGCAAGAATTTCCAAATTAATGTGTTTTTCACAGACAAAAAGTGCATTGCGTAATATTACGCTTTTTTTTAACGTAATAAACTGTGCGTCTATTTAGATCTCGCACTGACGAAAGAAAAAAAGATTTTCCACCTAAATTTCGAACGTTTTAGAAATAATTAAAAATTTTCAAAAGTATTTAAAAAATAATACTATGCTGTTTTTTCAGCGATCTTATGAAGTTATCTAATATAATAAAGACATCCGTTCTTATCTACAACCAAGAACAATGGATAAAAAATAATTCTGATGACAAATTTGACATTACAATGGGTGCGTTAGACTCCGCTTGTATTCCAAACTCATTGGTTTATTTGCTTTAACATCAACGCACACTATTAACACACATGACATACATAGAGATGCTGTACTTATGATAGTGCAAAATTCCACACATTTTAATACCGATAAAATTAGAAAACTAATCCATAACGAATTCAAAAGTCTAAATCTAAAAGTTATAATCAACATTAATTTAAAATTAGTACACTTCCTTGATATAACACTGAACTAAGTAAATGATACTTATCAACCATACATAAAAGACAACGAATATTCATTATACATCCACCCAAATTGCAATCATAGCCACCAAATGTAATCAAACATGAATATAAATTATTAGAAACTCTTTTTATGAAGAATTATTTGATAAACATAGAGATTTTTATTAATAATACCCTAACGAATAGTGGCAATAAAAATTCATGATATCAAATACATAAAAATTATGACTATAACAGGAAAAATAGAAAGAGAAAAATCATTTGGCATAGACCCACTTTTAACCAAATGGTTAGCACAAAGTTGGGGCTGAAGCTCCTCAATTTAATTAAGAAACGTTTTCCTAATAATAAACACCTATGTAAAATATTTTAATAAAAATGCCCTTAAAATAGGTTATAGTTGTACAAATAATGCAGAAAATTATTAAAAATCATAATAAAATCTTAAACTAAAGTAACAATAATTATCCAAATAATGAAAATAACAATCATACAAATTCAGGAAATTGTCAAAATTCTAACAATTTTCCACAGGAAAATAGGTATATAACAAATTCAATTGTATACCAATGTACTATATCATCAAATCAAGAACCAATTATTAAATGTTTTTACATTAGATCTACTGAAAACACTTTTAAGCAACGTTGGTATTTGTATTTAACTTCCTTTAAAAGTAACACATATCGAAACCGAACATCTGTTTCTGCGAAGTTTTCGAAGTTGAATACAAATAAAACCCGCAAAGTAAAATAGAAAATTTAAAAAAAAACAAGTCGTTCTATGATCTCTGTCATCTGTGTATGAATCAGAAGCTTGCAGATTTTAAGGTTCCCTAAAAATAAAGTACTACTTAATCGTAGGGGTGAATTGACAGTTTTATTTCAAAATCGAATATATTTTTCTGTAAAATTTAATTAATTAATCTTTCATAACTTATGCGCCAAAATAACTTAAAAATTAAAATTTATTTTAACAAAAGAAATAGACCACACAATACTTATTTGGTTTTCTTAACTACAATATTCCTTAGTTTAACAAAATTATTTAATTCTAATTCAACCCTAAACAATCCAGCCCTTTTAACTCATGAAGTAGTACAAAATCAAACTTAAAAAAAACAACTAAATTCTAACCTATTGTCTACCCATTTGAATACTGTATAGTCCCACTATATATGTTATCCAGACAGAATTAAAAAGTGTCATGCCTTCATATCAGGCTATTCTGTTGCCTTTCACGACCCAAAACTTTAACTGCATAGTTAAACTTAATTCTCATTTTTGGTTGAACAATGTGTTGACACACTTGCAAGCATATTCCCCAATTACCATTCTTTAATTTTCTAAATAACTATGAATTCATTATCACCTAAAGAAGAACAGTATTGTTCTGAAACATGAACATTTTTGTTTAGTGATAAAAACTAACGTAATAACAAAATTACAGTCTACAAGTACAGCTATAAGATAATTTGTGTCTTGAGTGAATAGTTTATGTAACTTTGAAGTTATAAGGAAGGCTATATTAATTAATTTGAAAAATATTTGCTCTATTTTGGATTTTAATTCTAAATTAAAAGATAAGTTGAACCAAATAATGTTTCTTTTTCAAGCATTATTTTTCACTTGCTTGTTTATCTAAGGTTTATATTTTAATTTGTTTTGTGACCATTTTCATTTAAGGTTCTTTCAAAATATTTTTTCATCGAAGATTGTTTTGTGAAAGGAAGATCTTGTTAACCTGTGTTCTATTCATTTAGGGATGTATTTGATTATGTTATCAGGTTGGTTAGATCCAATGTTCACATAACTCAAAGTTGTATTTGGTATCATATATGATGGTGACACTGCCAGTTTGTTGATTTAATTCTACATCTTAGTATTGGAAAACTTTTATCTTATATTCATTTCGACTTCTATTTCAAAATTGAGGCTCTGGATGTCATTAGAATCTCTCCGATATCCAAAAAGAAAAAAAAAACGAAGAGAAGAAAACATTCTCGCATACGACTCTACACACAATAAAAGCAATCCAGATTTATTTACGAAAATAAAAAAAACACACAATTACTCAAGAAAAATGATAAAATAAAATAATTCTTAAAGACAACTAAAATAATTAAAGCAAACGCCAACCCCAAAACTAAAAAAAAACATAATAGCCTCATCGAAATCCGAGAAGGACAGATTATGGGGGGGGGGGTCACAAGATACAGCAAAAATGATGTTGGGTATGCAACATAATAGAAGGAAACCACTTCAAATTCGAAAACACATCTACATACGAAATAAAAACAAATCTGAGCTGCAATTCTAAAAACGTTTATTTATGCTCTAAAATCCGATGAATGCGCAAAAATGTACGTAGGGGCGTAACAAGGCTTGAATAAAAGAGTAACCCTGCACAGAAATAACATTAAACTACCCAATAACAGGAGAGTGTACGTTTCCCAACGATTACACCAGTGTAGAGGAGGTAAATTCAGAGTCATGCCTTTTTACGAAAATGCAGACTATTACAGGTTCATGATGCAAGAAGAAATATTTATAAAAAAATACAAAAAACAAAGCAACATAAAAAACTAACACATGCACATAGACACACACACACACACACACACTAATTTTCGAACGCGCTCCTTTAAAAGAAAAGAAATCGCGAACCATTGCGAAAAATAGCAATTCTGGATTCCGATTAGACAAAAACGACAGAGAACTTGATGGCCCATCGCATATTTTTATCAGTAAAAGTAGAATTGCAAACAGGCAAAATTGTATCAAAATGGCTAAAAACAACTTTGCAGGAAAAAAAAACGAAATCAAATTTCGCGTGTTAGTGTAAAAATGTTCTGTTTAATGAGCGATTTCTGTTCAAGTAAGCGATTCTCGTTACTGAAAGAAAAATTAAAAAGCCCGAGTAAAAATAGGCAGCAAAGAAACACGCGCGCAAATGAATTTTCTGACCTGCTCATCGGAATCTTATCTATATATACACAGTATTTCGACCGTCGAAAACCAACGGATATGGATATATAAAGTCACAAATTTGCTCGCCTAAAAAGAGACAACTTTGGACTCGAAATAAGTATAGTGACACAAACACCATTATAGTCAGTAAATGTAATAATAATGGCAAATAATAATAATAATAATAATAATAATAATAATAATAATAATAAATCTACACATTAAACAAAACATTCACGGCTTCTCACTCATTTTTACTTATACCAATTTCTCTCGTGGAACAACCCTTATTTCTGTTTTCAATATATATAAATTCAATGTTAAATTTTTTTACACACACACACACACACACACATATATATATATATATATATATATATATATATATATATATATATATATATTACTTTTTATTATTTTGTATTTTTAATTATCTATTATGTAATTCACTCATATCAAATTAGCTACCTCCGCCCTTTTTCGATATCTACGTTTTAAATAAATTCCAATAAATAACAAGGTTTAAGCTTTCTTGAAATTTTCAGTTTAGATTTAATTGTATGCTAAATACTTAATTTACTAATTCCAGTAAGCAAAATACTCTGGTTTATTTCAAACCGACATTATACTGATTGAAATTTAAAATTTTTCAGATTTTTAAAATAAATTCAATTTTTCGGCCATTTTTCATCGATCGATACATTTTGTAAACAGAAGCCAATTCTCGGTTTTAAAAAATCTTGCAAAAATATAATATACATCTCTGACACATTATTTTATTCAAATTTGCAAATTTAAACTTACCTTAATCTGATTTGAAAAATGTATCACTTGCTTACTGCTTAAAATGTAATATAAAAGCATTTCTTAATTACGCTAGTTAATTATCAAAGGTTATCCTTTTGTTATCAGAGGCGATTATTGACATGGCAGACGGAAGTCGTCAGAAAAATGCTAAGTATGAAAGACGAATTTGACATAATTGTATGCAGCTTAATCGTACGCTTCCGCATTTTGGTTTTAACTATATTGTAAAATTAAGTCTTTAACACAATATTTTCAGCAATTATCTAATTTTTTTTAAAATTTTAGTTAGATTAACTTTATTACCTTATGTTTGAAGATGTTTTATGAAAAATAAAATGATATAAAACTTTCTTTTAAAATAATTTTATAATTTAATAACAAAGAATGAAATCAAAATTAATAATAGTGATTTTTATTTCATTATTTTTCCAGTTGTTATAATTCCATCGGCAAGCAGCTTTGTTGATATATATATATATATATATATATATATATATATATATATATTTGTAAACGAGTTATTACGCGACCTAGGTTTCTACCATGAGTTTGTGTCTTCAGGCGATTTGCAATATATATATATATATATATATATATATATATATATATATATATATGTCTTGTGTGTGTGTGTGTGTGTGTGTGTGTGTGTGTGTGTGTGTGTGTGTATGTATGTATATATGTATGTATATATATATATATATTAGTGCGTGTTTTAACAGGCAAAGAAAATGCTACAGTGAAATCAAGGGGCGCATTAGGATTAAGAAATATGCGTAAGAAATTTACCGGGAAATTTTCATTAGAAACAAATAAATGTGTACTGAAATGTTACGTAATATTGGTCCTCCTATAAAGAAGTGAATGTTGAACAAGTTCATCCAAAGTCGAGCTGAAACCTGAGGCAGCATAAATGTTCTACACAAGCACGCTGATGTTACCCTGGACTGAGAATGGGAGCAACCAAGAAGCTTTAAAGGAAAAGGGGAAAACACACACGCACACATTAATCAGGAATCAGTCAGTTAAGCGCCATATGTGATACACGCTTTGGGCTACCATGTCTCTTTTGAGACATGACTGACTAAGCAGAAGGTTATCCCGCACTAAGTTGCCATTGCTTTCTTCGGTAGACTGGTTGCCAGCCAAGGCTATAGAACCTAATCTGTCTTATTATTTAATCCATAATTAGAGGGAAGAGACAGATTGATACATTTCCAAAGGGTATTTGTGCGTAAGTGAAAGCAATGAATTCAACTGGATTTCGAACTCTGCTCCCCGATTTCTCGTTCCGAGTTGATATCCACTGACCGCAATGCACATCCTAATCAGGAGTAATCAACTGAAATTTCTAGGGCCCAAATTAGAAAATAGGACTGGAATAATCTACCTAGAGAATTTGTGTATATGGTTGGCAGATCATTGAGTTGGATAGCAAAAAGACAAAACATTTACTAGCAGCTACAAAGGACAAGATATTTTGGATAATCCACATCATAAAAGGGCAGACCCATGAGAGAAGAATAGAACAAAAGTCCGATCTTTGCAAAAGCAGAAATATTTATGCTTGACTATATTACTGCGATATCTCTACACCCGAAATATTCATTTAAGGTCTAATTCTATATCTTCGTTAATTGAAGAAATGCTGAAAATAAATGAAGATAAGAAGCGTCTGTTGCAATATTAACGTATTTCGTTGGTCATTAATAATCATTTAAGAACTGATTCATACATATATAACAAAATTCTGGGTCTACACTTTCAATTTAATAATTAATAAATGTCACACTTTCTTTGGCTTGATTAACTTCTACTAAGCTAGGATGCTGAAACTATTCAATGCATTGAGTGCATAGCATTCAAATTTTAGTGTTAGAGTTTTACCTAAAATTACAAATTAAAAATCCTAATTCCAGCAAGGAAGATTAGACAAAATATTTAAAATTTTAAGAAAATATTATTCAGTCATGGTTTAATTTCTTTATTCATCTTTTTATTTTTTAACATATGATTATTACTAATTATTAATTCTAGAGTGTAGCCACAGACATTTACGATGTAAGTAGATATATTGCAATCTTTCTACAAACATATCTAACCGGATGTAATTTATAGAAAAATTGACTTAAACATTCTGAGATAAATACAAAAACATATAGAGAGTGCGATTAGTAAATTGTCGTGATTTCATTTTTTTAAATTTTACGCATGCGTATTGTTTGTTTTTGATTTTGTCGATTGTATGGTACGGTACAATTGGTTGAAAAACCCTACTGTGTAAAAACGAAAAATAGTGCAATTTACTTCGCTAAAAATTTAGAAATTTCATTCTGTACTGGTTGCCATTCGAACTGGAAGCTCAAATATAAACATTTCAGAGTGTTTTGGCGTCAATCTAAGCTCAACGCAGAGCATTCAGAATGAGATGGATGAGTCTAATGGTGATTACGAAGGTGTTTTTAAGGATTTCTAGTGATCACAATGTTATGTCTCCATTCATCTTCCTACAGAACCTCAATCTCAATAGAGAGACCTGCATCCAATGACTTGAGGAGGTATTGCTGTCCTGGATCAAGATGTTTGAAGCTGTAAAATAATATGTCTAGCAACAGGATTCTAAACCATTCCAAACAAGCAGGAGAACCCCATCATGGCAATCAGATACTTTCTACGACCACATCACCCCTTACATCTGGCCACTTAATTCTCCAGACTGCGACCCCCTTGATTATTATGTGTGGCGGGAACCAAAGATGAACTGAAGGCAAGTATTGGCCAGCATTCACCAACTTAAACAAGGAGTCCGTTCAGAAGAGATGCAGGAGATTCCAAAATCGACTGGAGGCCGTGATTGAACCTAATGGCAATTTTATCGAATGAATTTACTCTTTAGTATTTCAAGATATTTTTGCGTAATTTTAGTAAATATATATATTAACTAGAGATGCGAATGTCATTATCATTTTTGAATAAATTGAACGACAATTTTTTTATCGCAACGTGACGTTTTAACACATCAAATATATTTTATATTTATAAAGACTTAACACGTAATTCAGTGTCCTACTAGAGCATATATTTTAGCAGAAGGAAAATTCTATTCACTGAACTAAACAATTAGGGCTTTTTTACTATCACGACGTTACGTCTTCAAGACCTTCAGAAAAACACGTCATTCTCGTTGTAATTCCAACCGTGTTCCTACGTTTTCTATGGATCTGAGTGCTGAAGAATGACTAAGGCAGATCTCGCCAAACTTCGATCCTTTCACACCATAAACCTCCGACGAATACTTAGAATATTTTGGCCAGAGAAGATCTCCAATGAAGACCTGTTGAAGAGATGCAGGCAAGAGAACATGGGTACCATCATTACAAGAAGGCGGTGGAGATGGATTGGGCATGTGGTCCGGAAAGATTTACAGTCAATCACAAGAACAGCACTGCACTGGACCCCAGATGGCAAAAGAAAGAGGGGAAAATCAAGAACGACAAGGAGAAGTACGGTGGAGAATGAGATGAATGCCATGCAGTACTCTTGGGGTTCATTGATAGTCTGGCCCAAGATAGGCAGAGGTGCCCTACACACACCATTGGGTGTACCGGATGATGATGATGATGATGATGATGACGCTTCTGGTTATAAGCGTCTTGAAATCTTTATTCTGCTAGATTTCGTCTTGTCCAGCCTTCTTTTTATAATATGTTTATTACTGTTTTCTATCAATATTTATACACATATGCAATACTGTACAAAATGTAACACTTTCTCAAAGCCACTTAGTGGATTATCTGGTTTTATTCATTCATTAATGAAACATGTGACACTATCCTTCGAAAGAGCACACATTTTATGTCGAACAGGATAGTTGAGTCGATATACAACATAATAAATGGACAGATTCACTTTCTCATATTTCTTTTTTTAAGTATTCTGTTACATATGATTTCTTTCCTTATTTTAGTAACACTTCAATTAAATATAAATTAAAATATTTAGTTTCAAATTAAAAAGTTTAACATTAAATTTTAAAAAATTAATGAAAAAATAAATGTCAATAAAAAAGAATCAGTTCCAAATTAAAATTTTAAACTAACAAAAATCTAATTTCAAATTAGAATCAAATTAGGGCGAAAAGATAGGACCTTATTTTGTAAAACAATTATAGTATACTACCCCTGGATCCTGACAAATAACGAGGAATATGTATATATTATTATACAATGTTATATTTATATTTTTTGACGATAAAGCTTGTGTGGAGTAAGAGAACAGTCGGGGAGAGTTCGCGCACACGAAAGAGCTGTTGGGAGTTAGAAGCCAGCAAGAACCTTCAACTAAAATTCTATCTTTTATATCGTCTTAAAACTCCCATATGAGCCACAAGGTCACACATCTTCATCTAAGCAATGCTTGTTTTTAGTCACGGCTTAGACCCTCGCATTTTTGCTTTTCCGGTTGCCACTTTGTTGACTTTATCTACAGCCGGATGTATCTTTCAATTACATCGCCGGGTTCATCGCCGTTCAAGGTAATATATTACACAATGAAAAAACGGATTATACTTAAAAAATAAACGTTTGAAATAAACTTTTTCTGCAGATGTTTTTATGTTTTCATGCACAATAGTAGGGTTATTGCAGACAATACTACATCAGCTGCGTCTTCTATGCAGAAAAGAGTTAAAACGCCAGCTGTCGTGGGAATACAGATAGATAGAAATGTTCTTGGCATCCGCCTTTTCCTAGCAGTCTTCATGTTGCCCAAGCTTTTCTTGAAAGGATTTTTAAAAATGATTATAGTTGATGTGGAGTTGATATGGTTTTAATTAAAAGATAATCTTTTCTTTCATTTTAACGTTTTCATTTTAAGTTGCTAACATCCCAACACACGAAAGATTCATTCAATTGCCAATACTATATAATCGTTGTTAATTAGGTAGAAAAGAAGCAAATGAGCGAGGACAAGTTGCTTTTGTTGCAATATTAACGTATTTCATTGATCATTAATAGTCATTTTAGAACTCTTTAATACATCTGGATTAAATATGACAATGTTTTGGGGCCGCACTTTCGATTAATACGTGTCACACTCTCTTTGGTTTGATTAACTTCTATTAAGCTAGGATGCTGTAATTATCTGATTTATTAATGCATAGCATTCATATTTTGAAGATGGGGTTTTACGTAAAATTACAAATTTAAAAGGTAAAATATTCCAGTAAGAGATGTTTGATAAAATAGTTAAAATTTTAATAAAACATTATTCCATAATGCTTTAATTTCGTTTTTTTTTTTTTTGTAGTTTTACCCCAAGCAAGGTGATAACGCCACTGATGCGCAGGGGGCTACATAAGAGAAAAAAATTAGATAGGAGGAGAGTAAAGAGAAAGACGAACCAGTTACAGGGGTGTCAGAGAAAAGAGCAAGAGAAGGATAGGAATACAGGTGTGACGACAGTTGAAAAAGTAGAGAGAAAGGAAAAGAAATACAGGGTGATGTAGAAAGAACTGGAGTCAAGTGGTTAAGAGATGGGTATTGACATTGCATTTAAATTCCTGGAGGTTGTAGCCGTCAGGAAAGCAAGATTATGGAAGAGAGTTCCACAGGCGGGAAGTGCCAGAAAAGAAGCTGTGGAGTAGAATTGCCAGCTGCATTTAATTAATCTAAATATGAATGGGTGGGGCCCAGTTTCCAGTCTGTTGGCACGAGTAAATTCTTGTGACAAGGGCAGCAGTGACTTAAGTTCGTCGGAGCAGAAGCCATGATAATATTTCGAGAACAGTCAGAGGGAAGCCACGGTGAAAAAGTGGCTGGAGTCGAACCGCCAAGTCGGTACCTATCACATTTCTGATTCTTCTTTGGAGCCTATCGAGAACACTGAGGTGAACAGCGGGGGTATTCATCTTCTAATTTTTCAACATAATTATTACTAATTATTAATTCTAGAGTGAGGCCACAGACATTTAAGATGTAAGTAGAAATATTACAATCTCGCTACAAATATATTTAACCGAATAATTTCCAGAAAAATTGATTTTAACATCTCGAAATATATATGAAAGCATACAGAGGGGGGGCGATTAGTAAAGTGTTGTCATTTTCATTTTTAATTTTACGCATGCGTATTGTTTGTTTTTGATTTTGTTGATTGTACAGTATAGTAGGGTCAGTTGGGTACTGTCTGTGAGAAAAACAAAGAACCATCACGCAACTGACTATTGAAGTGTTTTTAATTTTTTGTTTAATTTCACAGTTTTCATTTTAAATTATAAATCTGTAATAAATTATATTCGCGCTCTTCACTTTGTTTACTCACATATCATTGTCTCATGTTGTGGTGCAGTGGTTATCGACTCAGAACGAGGAATCGGGGATCCGTGTTCGACTTCTAGTTGAATTCCTTGAATTCACTTACGCACAAATACCCTTGGGAAAGGTATTAACCTGTCTATTCCTTCCAGTTATGGGTTAAATATTAGAACAGATTGGGTTCTATAACCTTGGCTGGCAACCAGTCTACCGCAGAAAGCAGTGGCAATATCTTCTGCACAGTCAGTCATGTCTCTTTCGAGACATGATCGCCCGAAGCGTGTATAACGTACGTCATTTAACTGACTGACTCATATCATTGTCGTTAAAAAGCCTGCGCATCCCTTGTTCCCTGTTTTGGATGTGGTTTCCGGCTTTCTCTTTTCCAATCTTCTCACTTTGTTTTTTTTTTTTTTTTTCAATTGGAGTAGATAGAGCTATCTATCGCCCGGTTCACACTCCACCTACGTCTATTGAACAGGTTAAGAGGATCATACCTTGTTCCCTGTTTTGGATGTGGTTTCCCTTTTCCAGTCTTTTCACTAGTACATAGCCCCCTGCACATCAGTGGCGTTACCGCCTTGCTCGGGGTGATACGATTAAAAAAAAAAGAAATATTGTCTCGTTTGTACAATTTTGACAGTGCAAAGGGTTAAAAAGTGTTAGATAAGTGTAATGGTGATTACGAAGGTGTTTGGAGGGATATCTCATCATGCAATGTTATGCCTGTATTTATCTTCACACAGTGCCTGAGATGAAACACGTAGGCCTACATCAAGTGTTTGAAGGGTGTAATGCTGCTGTGTGTGACGAGAGTATCTGCTGGAAGAATCTACGTTTGGCAACAGAACTCTGCATAATGCTTTTTGTCGCCGCATCTCTACTTCCATCTGACCAATTAACTCCTCAAACTGCAACACTTTCGATTGTTATATGCATGGCACAGTTGAGCGAGATACCAAGAAAACTCCTTGTAGCACCAAAGATGAACCGAAGGAAAGCATTTTGACAGCAATTACCACCTTAAATAATAGATTCCAAAAGAATTACAAGAGATTCCAAAGTCGTCTGTAGGCTGCTGTTGAAACCAACGGCGATTTTATTAATTAAATTTAATCTTTAGTATTTTAAGATATTTTTGTCTAATCTGCTAAATATATCTCTCAAAATGTGACATCAGTTTTATTTTCAGTTTTTCGTAATTTAGACGACTATTTATACATCGCACCCTTTATAGCCCTTTATAGCATGTTACTGTGGAAAACCACATTATACCATCCATACATAGTGAAAAATTTGTTAGCCGAAAATGCAAATTCTTTGATAAATTTCCAGAAACAATTGACCATCTTGTATCAGACTGTCACCCAATGAATATAAATCCCGGCATGATAGAGTTTGCAAACATCTACATTGAAAAGTCTGCAACGTTTACGGAAACAAACATTTTTGACTGTTGATTGAAATGATCAAGAAGCATTGCGCAGGCTCAATTCATCTCCTAATGTGTGCGGCTAATGAAAATATCTATATCTAGTTTAACTTAAATTACTACAAATCTTATTACAGAAAGAAATGCTGTATATCTTATTAGTAAAGACAACTTTGCATATTTTATTGCTGGTTGAATAGTGTGACGAAAGAAACGGCACTTAGGCGATCATCTCTCTAAAGAGACATGATTGACTGGGCAGAACATTATCCCGCAGTAGGTTGCCATTACTTTTTGCGGTAGACTGGTTGCTATAGAACCCAATCTGTCCTGCTATTTAACCCATAACTGGAGGGAAGAGACAGATTAATAACTTTCCCAAGGGTATTTGCGCGTAAGGGAATGCAAGGAATTCAACTGGAACTCGAACTCGGCTCCTCGATTTCGCGTTCTGAGTCGATATCCACTGCACCACAACGCACATCCCCGTTATAGTATGCATATGTAATTTTGATGGACGTACGCAGCACTTATCAGAGTATAAACTATTATGAACTATGGCGCTACACTGACGAAGCTGTGAGTAATAAAATAAATAATAATAAGAAACAAATATGACAGAAGGAGAAACCATGGCTTACGGGAAGTCCTAGAATTAATTTCGTTTTAATAGGCAGACACATGGTGTAATCACAAGACAGAAGTTGTGTTAAGGGTATTGAAAAATTAGGGACTTAACCATTCAAACAGACTTTCCATTTCAAGCGAGAAGACCAGATCTATTCAACGTAAACATTGATATAAAACATCTGTTAGTGAATGAAAGTATGGGTTGCATACACAACAGAAAAGAGAAAAAGAAAGAGTGAAATGTGAGATGAACATAAAAGTTTTGCTAAAAATAAAAAAATGTCAAAATACGACTGACATTTGTAACAACCTCGAAAATCCGACAGCTAACACTGGATTGAGTTTTCTTAAAGTCTTTGCGTTATTCAAGATTTCAGCGATTATCGACCTCTAAAACTTCCTATCAATTTTAGAACTATCCAATTATTTATATTTTATAGTTTACTATCGGCCATGTTCTGCCAAACAATTATTTACGCTTCTTCTGCAGATTATTTTCTGATTTTCACTGTGGCTATTACCTTCAATATTTTTTCTGCGCGCAAAATTATCCACGTTTGATTTCTTCATTGTATCCTAGAAATATCATTTGTGTCTTCCTTCGAAGTAGGAAATTTGGTTGGTGTACAGAGATTTAGAATGTGAAATTTCATTTGTGTCTTACGTCGAAATAGGAAATTCAGTTGGTGTACAAAGATTTAGAATGTGAAATTTCATTTTTGTCTGTACACACCAGGTACTACTCGAGTGATAACAAAAAAACATATTCCTAGAAGAAAATAGAAGGAATAAAAAGGAATACAAAGATAGTTCCAATGTTAAAGATATTATAATAATGAAGAAAAACAATCTTGAGAAAGAGAAAATAAAAATAATGGCAAGAAAAAAAAAATACACTGAAGATGATGCTGATAATGATGGTTGTGGTGATCATGAAGATGGAGAAAATGAGAAGACTAATGATGCTTTAAAAAAAAGAGATGACTCAATACTCTAACAACAATAAATAATGCACGGCCCATTCATTCTCTCCCAAGGTCAAATTCCCACCCTTTTTGTTTGCACTTCCGTTCTCGCTTTGTGCCTCGTGTTCGGGTCGCCTGCAAATCAGCAACGAATTTTAGCAAACGTCGAAATATTGTCAACGGTCCAATACACCGCTCATTATACCCATAATGCTGGCTCGACGAAACCATTCCTTATAAATCAAGCGAGCAACAATAGAAGAATACGTTGAGTTTCTCTGAACGCTGTTTGATTCAGTCTTTAGGCCGAGTCGGAGGGAAATGGCTGTAGATGATGTGGTGCAGTAATAGTTGAAGTCGGCTGAGTCTTGGATTGATTTTTCGAAAAGAAAAAAAGAAGACTACAATTCGAGAAGAATGTGTGATAAAAATATGTCACAAAATGTAAATGCAATTGCGAAAAGATTATTGTTATAAATTCTATCTCCACGTTGAAGGTTTTCGGGGGTCATCCTAAAGACCACGTAATATTAAATGTGCTTTTAATCTTGACTACAGGTCAGTATTCAAGATTTACACTCTTTATAGTATGTCCGAAACTTTTCTAATTTTAGATAACTCAAACTTTTAAAGACTATACAAAGCTCTTTCTAATTTTGTTTGAAAATTTTGCGTGTTTTTGTTTGAATCTAAAACTTAATCAGAGGAAAAAAGTTTCCATTGCAAATTACACTTGACAACACCTGCATAATTTTTTGTTTATCCTAATTGTACTTTAATCAATGTGCAACATGCTTACTATATATATATATATATATATATATGTGTGTGTGTGTGTGTGTGTGTGTGTGTGTGTGTGTGTGTATTTCTGTTAACATTTCGAGATCTCACATGGTGTGACATCATAGGACAGCATTACAAATTTACGAACTGCATCTGCTATTGGGTAACTGTTATTGTTGCTTACCAAAATTTTATGCCAATAGAAGATAAAGAATCATCTTTGATGGTGGTTGTTTTTATGTTAACATTCCTGTAACCTATCTTAAGAAGGATCATGTGAGCCGAAAGCTTAGAACCAACCAAATAAAAAATATCCAAATATTGGATAGTTTTGGTCTGTATTTTCACCAGAAATTAAAGCGAAAATACGATGTTTAGAACGGCTCATGATTAAACAAAACAGACATTCATTGCTTTTATATATATATATATATATATATAATCAATTCATAATTTATATATATATATATATATATATACAAAATCAAAGTATCATCATGGTTACAAAATATAATTTATTTCGATGGGTAAATTTTGGGTATCCATCTCATCAACACGCAAATTGCAAATCATTTAATTATATCAGAACATTGAAAAAACAGGATGTCATGCGAAATTAAATAATTTTTTTCTTTCCGGATATTATAAAGTTGAGGCCATAAGTGGTAGTGGGAAAGTTAGCTTTTCATCGGTTAATTCTTGCGATTAGGGAATATGTCAACAGAAAAATCAATATACATATACCCACACAAGATTATTATTATTATTATTATTATTATTATTATTATTATTATTATATATATATATATATATATAGAGAGAGAGAGAGAGAGAGAAAGAGAGAGAGAGTCACCTGCAGAGAGATCATTTTCGCAGATGATCAGTACGGTTAGATATCCGATTGCCTTTAGCCAGGATTGAAACTCGACCGAAATGACATCAATCGGCTATTCAATCTCTTAACCGCTTAACAACCACAACTGTCTAGGTTCGATTCCTGGTAGTGAATGCGCACTGCTGAGGAGTCCCAAATATTGGACGAAACGGCCGTCCTGTGCTTTCTGCATTCTGCTGAGGTCGAATATAAAGCTCGAGGATTTACTTCATGATATATATATATATATATATATATATATATATATATATATATATATATATATATATCATATATATCGTATATATCTGCTGAGGTCGAATATAAAGCTCGAGGATTTACTTCATGATATATATATATATATATATATTGATTGATATTATTTAGGTCGAGTTTCAATCCTGGCTAAAGGCAATCGGATATCTAACCGTACTGATCATCTGCGAAAATGATCTCTCTGCAGATGACTCTCTCTCTCTCTCTCTCTCTCTCTCTATATATATATATATATATATATATATATATATATATATGTTTTTTGTAAACATTTTCTATAATCGAGGAATATATATATATATATTCCTCGATTTAAGAAAATGTGTACAAAAAACATTTTAGAGATTAAATAAAATTTTGAAAAATTCATGGAAATGAAAAACGGCTGAAGTGCCATAGGAAATACCGTAAAACACGCAAGTAACAATCAGAAAAGGAAGAAAAAGTTTGTATTTTGCTCCTACAAAATATAAGTGGGATGTGCATTGTGGTGCATTGGATATCGGCTCGGAACGAGAAATCGGAGAGCCGAGTTCGAGTTCCAGCTGAATTCATTGTTTTCACTTACGCGCAAATACCCGTATTAATCCGTCTATTCCTTCCAGTTATGGGTTAAATAACAGGACAGATTGGGTTCTATAGCCTTGGTCGGCAACCAGTCTACCGCAGAAAGCAATGGCAACCTACTGCGGGATAATCTTCTGCCCAGTCAGTCTTTCGAGACATGATCGCCCAAGCTTGTATCACGTATGGCACTTAACTGACTGACTGACGTAAACCTGAAAAGAAAAAGAATACAAATATCTACAATTCTACTACTACTACTACTACTACTACTACTACTAATAATAATAATAATAATAATAATAATAATGATAAAAATATTCTCCACCAAACACGGTTCTCTTCTCTTCCGATTATAAGTGATTGTTGGTGTTAACATGTACATGTTTTCTCATGGCAAATTGCGACGGTCTACAAAACACAGATTTCCTTTTCAAGTATTTCGCTTATTGGCTGATACACAGTACATGTTTCATCAGGAGACAGAAAAGTCGGAGGAAATCAAAGCCAGGTGTCAGCGATAATTGCGCATTCTATTTTCCATTTTGTTACGTTTGAAGGGTAAGAAAGTTGAGAAATCTTGCGCGTCAGATCAGAAAAAACATATAGTGCATATCTGGCTGTGATGCATGTGCCTAATATACAATTATCAGACTGGATGTCATGATAAGTATATTGGTCTTTGTGTATTTGTATACAAGCGTCATTCTTTGTAGAAAAACTGCTCTCCCTCTCTTAATAATAATAATAATGCAAATACTATTCATATCTGACTAGATTACTAATATTATTTAAGTTCGTTTTAAAAGAGTGGTGAACACAATAGTACCTGGCAGAATCTAAAGTACTTTCATGTATCACAAATTAACATTAGTTTTTTTTTTAATTTTTAACATTTTTATTATAAATTGTAGATGATACTTTTAAAAAAACTTAGTCACCCTTAATTTAGTAACATTTTTTTAGTTCTCTATAGTTTTAGCATAGGAAGTGCGTTGTAGTGCATTAGGTAACGGATCGGAACGAGATATCGGGGTGCCGAGCTCGAATTCCAGTCGAATTCGTTTTATTCACTTATGTTCAAATACCCTTGAGAAAGGTAACGAGGGTCATTCACTAAATAAGGTGAATTTTTCGGTATAAGGACTTCTACGAGGTTCATTCAATAAATAAGGTGAATTTTTCGGTTTGATATTTTACGAAGATTATGTAATAAATAAGGTGAATTTTTCGGTATAAAAACTTCTGCGAGTGTCATTCACTAAATAAGGTGAATTTTCCGTTATAAGGTCTTCTAAAAGGGTCATTCAATAAATAAAGTGAATTTATTCGGTATAAGGACTTCTACGAGTGTCATTCAATAAATAAGGTGAATTTTTCGGTTTAAGATATTTTACGAAGATTATGTAATAAATAAGGTGAATTTTTCGGTATAAGGACTTCTACGAGGTTCATTCAATAAATAAGGTGAATTTTTCGGTATAAGGACTTCTACGAGGTTCATTCAATAAATAAGGTGAATTTTTCGGTATAAGGACTTCTACGAGGTTCATTCAATAAATAAGGTGAATTTTTCGGTATAAGGACTTCTACGAGGTTCATTCAATAAATAAGGTGAATTTTTCGGTATAAGGACTTCTACGAGGTTCATTCAATAAATAAGGTGAATTTTTCGGTTTAAGATATTTTACGAAGATTATGTAATAAATAAGGTGAATTTTTCGGTATAAAAACTTCTGCGAGTGTCATTCACTAAATAAGGTGAATTTTCCGTTATAAGGTCTTCTAAAAGGGTCATTCAATAAATAAAGTGAATTTATTCGGTAAAAGGACTTCTACGAGTGTCATTCAATAAATAAGTTGAATTTTTCGGTTTAAGGTATTCTACGAAGTTCATTCAATAAACAAGTTGAATCTTTCTGTTTAAGGATTTCTACGAGAGTCACTCAATAAATAAGGTGAATTTTTCGTTATAAGGCCTTCTACGAGGTTCATTCAATAAATAAGGTGAATTTTTCGGTTTAAGATATTCTACGAAAATCATTCAATAAATAAGGTGTATTTTTCGGTATAAGAACTTCTACGAGGGTCATTCAATAAATAAGGTGAATGTTTGTATATAAGGACTTCTACGAGTGTCATTCAATAAATAAGTTGAATTTTTTGGTGTAAGGACTTCTACGAGGGTTATTCAATAAATAAGGTGAATGTTTCGGTATAAGAACTTCTACGAGGGTCATTCACAGAATAAGGTGAATATTTCGGTATGAGGACTTCTACGAGTGTCATTCAATAAATAAGTTGAATTTTTTCGGTGTAAGGTATTCTACGAAGTTCATTCAATAAATAAGTTGAATTTTTCGGTTTAAGGATTTCTACGAGAGTCATTCAATAAATAAGATGAATTTTTCATTATAAGGCCTTCTACGAGTTTCATTCAATAAATAAGGTGAATTTTGCGGTTTAAGATATTCTACGAAAATCATTCAATAAATAAAGTGTATTTTTCGGTATAATAACTTCTACGAGTGTCATTCAATAAATAAGTTGAATTTTTCGGTGTAAGCATTTCTACGAGTGTCATTCACTTATGAGGTGAATTTTTCGTTAGAAGGACTTCTACGTGGGTCATTCAATAAATAAGGTGAATTGTTTGGTATAAGAACTTCTCCGAGGTTTATTCACTAAATAAGGTGAATCTTTCGGTATTAGGACTTCTACAAGTGTTATTCAATAAATAAGGCGAATGTTTCGGTATAAGAACTTCTACGAGTGCCATTCAATAAATAAGTTGAATTTTTCGGTGTAAGCATTTCTACGAGTGTCATTCACTAATAAGGTGAATTTTTCGTTAGAAGGACTTCTACATGGGTCATTCAATAAATAAGGTGAATTGTTCGGTATAAGAACTTCTCCGAGGTTTATTCACTAAATAAGGTGAATCTTTCGGTATTAGGACTTCTACAAGTGTTATTCAATAAATAAGGCGAATGTTTCGGTATAAGAACTTCTACGAGGGTCATTCACTGAATAAGGTGAATATTTCGGTATGAGGACTTCTACGAGTGTCATTCAATAAATAAGTTGAATTTTTTCGGTGTAAGGACTTCTACGAGGGTCATTCAATAAATAAGGTGAATTTTTCGGTATAAGGACTTCTACGAGTGTCATTCAATAAATAAGGTGAATGTTTCGGTATAAGGTATTCTATGAGGTCTTTCATTCTGTATCTGCTGTCATCATTGGTTCATATGGATATCTTATATTAATATTTTAGACGCCAACAATAAACCCTTGTAGGATTTCTAATTCTCTCAGAATCGACTCGCTATATAAGTTGAAAAGGTATGATGAGAAAATTCACCCTTATCATACAACACCTTTTATTTTTATATATTTACTAAATTTATTTTCCAACCGTATTTAGGCGGATTTATATGAGTAAAGATTCTGCATCATTTTAATCTTTTTCTCGCATATCCAGAATAGCAACAAACTACTTACATTGAATCTTGTTCATGCGCAATGTTTCGTCTAATAATTCTCAAAGACAAATAAATGCGTTTGATAGCCAGCGAGGATCAATATTTCTTGCATAGTAATGCTTTGTAAGGCGATACAACTACATATCAGATTAGGTGGGCGTTTATAAAACGATCTTATGTTTACTATTTCAAATTGAAACTCAAATAAGTTCTACCTTATAGTTTTAAACATCGACAAAGACACTCACATTTGTTTTATAATCGTGTCGCCCCAAGCAAGGCATTTTACTGCCACTGTTGAGCAGATGTTACATAGGAGGTAAGTTATGCGAAAGAGTGACAGGTTATAGGTGGTGTCAGGAAGAGGATAGGAGAAAAATGAGAATACTGATTAGCGTGGAGTGGACGAAAAAAGGAGCATGAGAAAGAAAAAAATGTGTGTGAGAGAGAAGATGCAAGTTAGTGAGATAGATGACTATTGACTTTACATTTGAATTCTTGTAGCTGTCGGGAAAGCAAGTAAACAGAAGTGAATTCCACATGCGGGAAGTGCGATAGAAGAAGCTGCTGGAGTAGAATTTCCTTTTACATTTTATTGGTTTCACAGTAAAATGTTGGGACGTAGTTGCTAATCTTGTGGCTCGAGTAAATTCATATATAGGTGGCACCAGTGAGCTAATTTCATCTGAACAGAAGCCGTATATCTATTGGAAAACAACATGAGTGAGAAAATAAAAGAAAATACTGAAAATTACGATAGAGATTGTTTTGGGACTTTTTAAGATAAGCATGTCATCACATTTCTGTAAGTAAACACTGGATGAGACGGAAAGAATTGAAATCGACGCTTTCTTTATCTGACCAGTCCGGGTTCTAGTTTGACAAAGTGTTCACTACTAGACTCGTCGGAATCCTTCCTCCTCTCCACTTTGAATTAAGGCTCGGACACAATGTTTAAGCAAGAGGCTGAGACTTGTATAAAACATAGATTAGTTTTGAGAGGTGGGAGAAAGGGTGCTTTGTACAGTATAGAAATGAAATAAAGAAGCTGTAGTTTAAGTAAGATACTCCGGTCAATCTGGTTTGTGTGGTTTGAACAGCTTTAATTACTCAGGCCAGGGCAAGCGATCAAAAGCAGTAACAACAGAACAGCACCAGGTGATCTCACACATATAGACTCAAAGATCCATTTAATCTCAACAAGATAAATACACCTAAGTTTATACACACACCGCACGCGCGCGCACACACACACGCATACAAACATACATATACATGCACACATATATAGAGGGTGGGATGAATAAATTATTGTTTAAATGACGCAGAGATGAAAATGACACTGACATCTCATTTTAACAGATCAGTCAGCTAAGTGCCATACGTGAAACACGCTTGGGCGATCATGTTTTAAGAGAGACATGACTGACTGGGAAGAACATTATCCTGTAGTAGATTGCCATTACTTTCAGCGGTAGACTGGCTGCCAACCAAGTCTATAGGACCCAATATGTCCTGCTATTTAACCCATAACTGGGGAGAAGAGACGGATTAATACGTTTCCCAAGGCTATTTGTGTGTAAGTGAATGCAAGGAATTCAACTGAAATTCGAACTGGAATGCAACTGAAATTCGGATTTGAACAGAAACATTTACAAAAATGGTACAAAGAGTCCTTGAAATACTAAAGAGAAAATTTATTCAATATAATCGCCATTGACGTCAATCATAGCCTCAAGCAACTTTCGAATCTCCTGCATCTTTTCTGAACGGTGAATATTCAATTTCAAGTTATTTTTTGTGTAATTTTGTTATATATATATATATATATATATATATATATATATATATACCAAAATATGTCTCAGTATGTCTAAATATATGTCTAAATTACACAAAAGAGAAGATAACACTGAAAACTAATTTATATATATATATATCAGCATGCAGTGTGGGCATAGAAGAATCCAAAGGAGTATCCTTTACATACAGTGGTAGGATAACTCTCTAAGAGAGCTCTAAACATATGTGCATATCAATACATATAGAGCAAATATAAGAAAAATTAAGGCAGACATGTTATTTCATGGTGAATAGGAAGTAGGGCCTATTTCAGGTGAACCATCATCAGCTTCCGTCGTTATTTTACAAAGGATTTTACAAGAGAAAATTTAAGAAATTTTTTAAATTTTCTGAATTTATTTCTTTGAAGGAGCGATCGTTATTCCTATTCGTTTTTATAGGTCTCTGTGAATCTCATTCGCGTAAAATCCTTTGCAAAATAACGACGGAAGCTGATGATGGTTCGCCTGATATACGCCCAAACTTCCGATTCCCCGTGAAATATCGTGTCTGCCTTAATATTTCTTTTATATATATATATATATATATATATATATATATATATATATATATAAATTACGCTAAAGAGACGCTAACATTGAAAACAAATTTTAATATATATATATATATATATATATATATATGTATATATATATATATATATATATATATATATATATATATTAGTTTTCGGTGTTATCTTCTCTTTTGCGTAATTTAGACAACGTACACTTTTTGCGCGTGTGTGCGCATGTGAGAATTTCTCAGATAAAAAGTTCTCATTAATAACACTATTTACGTTGAATTAAATAGTGTATGAAAGCGTTTGTTCGTGAATTTATTGACATAGGTATTATGTGTTCAATCCCTGGACCAAGGAAATATTTAGAAGTACTATAAATAAGAAAATATATATGCCAAAACATGACCAGTGAATAAAAATCAATCTAATCCTGTACATTAAATAAAGGATTTCAAAATTTCTATACAGATTACCAGCATAGACATACGCCTGCTGAAAGCCGGAGGACACAATCGGCGAACCGTTGTGATAACAGTAACAAAGATGATGACAATAGTCTGCATGTAAACAGTGTAAAATAATATTTTTGAGTGTGCACACTACCGGCCATAACTTTTAGGCCACTTCTGTTTTTCAAAAGAAATTATGTATTTCATACTATTTCTATTATTTATTGCCAAGTGAATAATTCTAAATGAAAATAGAATGGCTCTTTTGTTATTATTACTTAACAAAATTTTACAAGGGAAGGAAGCAAAGATGAACTCTTCATAATCATCCTAAATTTTCTTCATTTTTTTCATTGATGAAACTGTAATATAGGTAATTATTAAATATTTATAAATTCATTTGATGCACATGTTATTGTGCATTATTAACAAACAAACCATTCTATTTTCATTTACAATTTTTCATTTGGCAATAAATACTAAAGACTTAATATGGAATACATCATTTTTTTATAACACTGTGGTTGCCTAATTATTATGGCCGGTGACGTACGTGTGCGTGCTTTCACGTGTGTGTGGATTTATGTAATATTAAAAAAGATTGTTTTTCACCAATAGCCTAATTCGTTCTTAAGTAAAATGATTTTGTGATTATATTGCTCACAATCAAGGGATATAACTCTAATAATAATAATCTAAAGAGGATATTTTGGTTGGTAAGCGTTTGGGAATCGATTACCTCGATCTCACATTTGTTCACAATAGCAACCATGAATATAACTTGATAAACGTTGTTGTATCATGAGAAAGGAACATTGCAAATACGAAGCAGGGAGAAACACAGAGGTACCAAGATTTAGTAGAGTAAGTCAAGGAAATGGACCACGTAGTAGACTGAGGTGTCCATTTTGTGTTTAAGACAATCGAGTCTATTTCCAAGAATCATTCTCCCTCCTAACAAACATTGCGATTATTTGTGAGTTGCTCATGTGGCAAGACTGCATTGATAGATCAATATATTAAAAAGCTAAACTTCTTCTTTAAATTGTCAGAAATATCTCTGGTTGTTGGACTCTTTCTTTGTTTTTTTTTTTTTCTTTATATAATCATATTGCCCAATATTTCTACTACCACTGTTTTTCAGGGTGTTACATAGGAGGAAAGTTACGAGAAAGAATGGCACGTTATAGGGAGTGTCGGGAAGTGAGTAAGAGAAAGATGAGAATACTGACTATCTATCTATCTATCTATCTATCTATCTATCTATCTATCTATCTATCTAACTCAGTCTTTCCATATCTATCTATCTATCTATCTATCTATCTATCTATCTATCTATCTATCTCGGACTTTTCATATCTATCTATTTTTTTATAATCATATCGCCCTAAGCAAGGCATTTTACTGCCACTGTTTTGCAGGGGCTTACATAGGAGGAAAGTTACGAGAAAGAATGACACGTTATAGGGAGTGTCAGGAAGTGAGTAAGAGAAAGATGAGAATACTTTCTATCTATCTATCTATCTATCTATCTATCTATCTATCTCGGTCTTTCCATATCTATCTATCTATCTCGGTCTTTCCATATCTATCTATCTATCTATCTATCTATCTATCTATCTATCTATCTATCTCGGACTTTTCATATCTATCTATTTTTTATAATCATATCGCCCTAAGCAAGGCATTTTCCTGCGACTGTTTTGCAGGGGGTTACATAGGAGGAAAGTTATCAGAAAGAGTGACAGGCTTTAGGAAGTGAGTAAGAGAAGGATGAGAATACTGATGAGAGTGGAGTAGACGGAGAAAGGAGCATGAGAGAGAGGAAGCAAGTTAATGAGATCGGAAATTACTATTGTCATTACATTTAAATTCTTGGAGATTGTAGCTGTCGGGAAAGCAAGTAAATGGAAAGAAATTCCACAGGCGGGAAGTGCGAAAAAGAAGCTGATGGAGTAGAATTTGGGTTTACAATTTATTGGTTTCGCAGTAAAAAGGTGAGACGTAGTTGATAATCTTGTGGCTCGAGTAAATTTATATATACATAGTGTGGGTTTTAAGATTTTGCCTTCCAACAGTATCATACACTACTTGGAAAAATGCTCTTTTAAAGGTAATCACTCTTGAGCATAGAAAGTTTCTTCACAACAATCAAGACGTTAAAACCACTGAGTGAGTGAAAGAAACAGGACAAAATTTGAAGGATTCAAGGAAACAGAAGCTGACTATTGACATTGCATCAAAATTTTTGAGGACTATTATTGAAGAAAAAGCAATAAGCCGGAAGAAATTCTACAGGCGAGATGTGTGACAGCAAAAACATTAGTATAAAGCTTATGATTAAAAACGGCAAAATTATGAGATCTTGCTGCCCATTTATACTTGAATTCATGAAATCTAGGTATCAAGGGAAAAGTTCATCAGGACAATTTCAACGAAGTTAGAAAAAGCATAGGATAACTAAGTTACGGTGGTGGGTATGTGATTGAAGCCGAGATGACAGTAAAGACCGATTGCAGAATTTTCAGGAATCTCTAGCCATACAAAGAAAGAACCAAACCAGACTTGCAGACAATATTCAATGCAGTGACAAATGTAATATGTAACAACGATTGAACTTCTACGTCATTAATCCTTGGAGCAACTTTATTTAATGAGTGAAATGTTCAACAAAACCTGATTTTAGTGTTTGCTATAAAAATAGTCCTATTTCGGTGAGAAAATAATAAATCTGTGGTTTGAAGTAGCTAAAGTTGGCTTTAGAATATGGTTTAATACCAATTTTATATGGCCGCAAAATTCCACTATAACTGGTTACATTTCTTGGGGGCTTGCAGCACCGAAAACGCCAGCTGTATGGACTCGTTAACCTTGTCAGAACTTATTCATAGCCAACATTTTGACAGTTGAACACGCGAATCTGTTGTTGGCATTTACAAATAGGCTTCTATATCTGTACTAGCTTTTGGTACCGCCACTAATTCAATATACGAAAAGATGGCGGGTTTAGAGAGATGCATGACAGGGTTAGGGCAAGAAAAATGGTGTGACTCATGAAAAAGAAACAAAAGCATTTGTGAGTGATTTTGTCGGTATTTTTATATTATTTTATCATTATTTTGTCTTAATCATTTCATTTGTATTTAAAAGTTATTTTGTACTACATTGTAAAATTTAAACAATAAGATTATCTATCTATCTAACTGTATATGTGTGTAGATAGATAGATAGATAGATAGATAGATAGATAGATAGATAGATAGATAGATAGATAGATAGGCACAGAAAGTTATGAAGAGCCTTGATATTCCACGTCCTGATGGACACTAGACATAAAAGAAGCTAGTTTACTCCGGCTGCTAAAAGGTAAAAAGACTTAAAAAGTATAATCTATAAAAATCCGAGTAAAACTTATTTAATTTTACCACGGTCACGAGTCCCGTTTCAGCTTAGAGACACTACATGAACTGCAACTGTAGAACAAGTGGTGTTTCTTGGGTAAAGCAACCATCTCCAACCTGGTCTGAATTCAGATTTTACCGCCTTTTAAGCTGTTCACCAACCAAGGCTATAGAGCCCAGCCTCTTCTGCTATTCATCCATAGCTTTGAAAATAGATGGATTCAAATCTTTCCCAAATGTATTTCCGTGTATGTAAATAGAACAAACTCGACTGGAAATCGGACTCAGCTCTCAGATTTCACATTTAAAGCTACTATACTTCTCCTATTTTTTAAACAGCTAATAATTTCTCTTTTCTATAAAAAATAAAATATTAATACAAAGTCATTTTCTCATTTTAAATTAATTTTTTTTTTTTTTTTTTTTATAAGCGTTTCACCCCGAGCAAGGCATGTCACTGCCACTACTGTGCAGGGGGCTACGTAGAGAGGAGAAAGGCTGGTTAAATATAGGACATAACAGAGGGTGGGTGATAGGCGGGTGAGGATACCGAGAATGAGGGTTGGGTAGATGAGAGTGTTGTGAGAATGGTTGGGAGTTAGTGTGATAGGAGGTGTCTATTGACCCTACATTTAAACACCTGGAGATTGTAACTGTCGGGAAAGCAGACTTGTGGAAGGGAGTTCCACAGGCGGGAAGCGCGAGAAAAGAAGCTGTTGGAGTAGAATTTACGGTTACATCTTATTTGTTTAACTGTAAAAGGGTGGGACCTAGTTGCTAATCTAGTATCTCGTGTAAATTCGTGCTTGGGCGGCACCAGTGATCTAAGCTCATCGGAGCAGAAGCCATGAAAGTACTTGTAGAAGAGGCACAGGGAAGCTACATCAATTATTTTATAATTTATAATGAATATATTTTTAATATAATTATATAATTATATTTTACAATAATTACTTTATCTATTTATAATTATTATTGGGTTTGTCGCTGAGTATTGAGTGCTAGAAACCTTAATAATTATAGAATTCACTTTTAGAAACTAACATGGTCTGGAAACTCTCATTTCATCATCGTAAATCTTATTCTTTTGGCTCCAGTTTTCTGGTGTTCAACGACGCAATGACAATGACAGTATATTTACTTTATTTTCATTGACAGTCCTCAGTTTAGTTTTCATGCGTTTTTATTGAATATTTAAGTCTAGTTTGCATAATTCCCAAAGGGTTACTCAATCCAGTCTACCATAATCTTGTATATTCTCTGAGTCAGCTGCTTTACAGTCGAAGAAAGGGCAGATACTGATGATACGCAATGCGAAATAGTTCTTTCTAAAAAAAAAACGGAAAAATTGATCAAAGATCTCTAAATGTCCTCATTCAAACAGTGTATATCGTGTTTTCAGTTCTAAGGTGAAGTGTTGCCATTATCTCATAAAATATGGCAGGATTGAAATTGAAAGGAAAATTAAAGTTTTCTGTTGAGTTATTTGTTTATATTTCATTCGACTTTTTTTTAAACGCCATATGCTGACGGGCTTGGAATTTATAGCTTCTACGGATCTTCAAGAGCGAAAATGCCGAAGATCTTACAATACCGATTTATTAGCAAAATCGATGTCACTGTAATGAATTATGTCATGTGAATTTACTCACTTATGTGAATTCGAAAAAAAAATGAACCTTCGTTGCTGTCACGTTGACTCCTATTATTGTTGCTTTAAGATCTAAAATGTTGTCATTTTTCGATAACGTATTCTGATGGTATCCCCATTTTTTATTGCTACAAATCATTATATTTTGGGCGTTTGAGTTCTCCGAATTTCTTCGTTTGTATATCATATCGAATGAGTTTTAATTGTTTTCTTTATGTAAATGTATATACCGGTTGAGAATCATTTATCTGAAATTCTTGGGGCCGGAAATGCTTTGGTTTTCAGAAGTTTTCAGACGTTGGAATACAGGCTATATAATTTGTATATAGCGTCTATAAAAGGGGGCAGCTTGGAAATGAGACTGAAGCATAAACACGATATCCCTTTACATTACATAACAGATTTTATACCCATACCCTGAAGGTAGTTTTATATAAATAACTGTTGTGGATCCCGGAAATAGAAACCGCACAAAATAAAGGAACAACAACCAGAATATTAGAGAAAAAAATAAATATATTAACATAAAAGATACAAACTTGAACGAAGTTTAGTAATCAAGAAATACGGTTAGTATGAAGTATATATACAAGTCTCTGAAGTGAAGCCGTAGTAGAATTAGTATGTCCACGTCGGAAACTAACGGGTGCTACGTAATAATATTCTGCTGAGTGGAGCTTAGAGCTACTATGAACTACTGACGCTGTATTCTCCGTGAAACCTTTGTATCTTTCGGTATCTGACGGTATCTCACGGATCTCGTTATCTCTCTATAGCAGGGGTATATGTATACTCAAGTCGAGTCCATTTTCATGGAAAAAGGTGAGACCCCATGACATTAGCATAAATCTTAATAGTAGTTTTTCTAAAATTTAATAAATGTTGTGTATATACAAATACAAATAATGATGCTAGTCATATAATGCTTACAGGGATTTTTAAGTATTGAAATTAAGATTTCACGTAAAAATAAAATTGTCTGCTTTCTGTAAATGTACGAAAGTTTTAATCACTACTTACACAAAATATATAACTGCAGGAAATTTTGACATTTCGAATAACTTTCCATAGCACGAAACCCCTGATAAATAATCCACAAACGAACATGCTGCTGTAACAATCCCTAACAAAAAAACTGCTACCGACTTAAGCTACATATCTAGGCTGGAGAAACCCAACCCAGAGTAGATGAGGCCACTTAAAAGAATTCCACATTAGCTAGAAAATTCTCCAGTATTTTTTAAAATGTTCTATCTGTGACAAGTCATGTCAGCACCTGAAGAATGTTTGGATTTTAGAGGTTTTCGGAGCATCTCATTCCGGATAATAAAATGATCAATCTGTATTATGTTATAATTTGCAGTAAATTTAATTTACCCCATATGTATTTGATAAATATTAAGGTGTTACCTATTAATTATGAGTCAATTAACCAAGCTAGCACAATAGTCGAATAGATCGAATCCACCTGCTATAATTATTAGGCCACCCCAGTTTTCTCAAAAGAAATTATGTATTTCATACTAGTTTTAGTGTATAATTATAAATGAAAATAGAACAGGTCTTTTGTTATTATTAATTTGCAAAATTTAACAAGGCAAGGAAGAAATGATGAACCCGTTCGAATCACCCTAAATTTGTTTCATTCTTTCATTGATGAAACTGCTACATTGGTAATTACTAAATATTTATAAATTCATTTGATGCACATGTTATTGTGAAATGTTAACAGAAGAACCATTCTATTTTCATTTACAATTATTCACTTGGCAATAAATACTAAAAAAATAGTATGAAATACATAATTTGTTAAAACACTAGGGTTGCCTAATAATTATGGCCAGTAGTGTACATCTAGAATTAGTTTATCATATTTCTGTCAAACAATGTAGTGTTTTGAGACATTTCATGGCTGAATTATGAAAACTTACAAAGACGACATATTTGTCCTCAACAGATTTTGCTTGAGAAGCAGAAACAAAGTCCTTTTACCTACGACTGATTACAAATCTTTTCTTGCACTTTTAAAGTAATGAAAAATGATTTCTTCATCTCATCAAAAAGCGAATAAGAGAGTTCTTATGACAAAATAAGGAAACAGTGCAACCGCCAAAACCAAAACCAAAACTGCAGTCTCAGAAATACTTGCGTTGAATCTAGTGGAATGAAAGTTGTTGCCCATTAAGGGTTAGTGAATCATGGAATGACCATCAATATAGACTTTTATAGTTAGCAATATGATACGGTAAACAAAGAAACAAAAGCAAAAACATATAACCCTGCATATGTGAGAGATTTTGTCAGTATTTTTATCTTATGTTATCATTATTTTGTCTCAGTCATTTCATTTGTATTTAAAAAATTTTGTACTACATTGTAAAATTTAAACAATAAAATTATCTAGCTAGCTAACTGTATATGAGTGTCTTTGTATAGATAGATAGATAGATAGATAGATAGATAGATAGATAGATAGATAGATAGATAGATAGATAGATCTTAATCATTTAATTTGTATTTAAAAATTATGTTGTACTACATTGTAAAATTTAAATATTACAATTATCTAGCTAGCTAACGGCAGATGTGTGTTTATGTATGTATGTATGTATGTATGTATGTATGTATGTATGAATATAGATAGATAGATAGATAGATAGATAGATAGATAGATAGATAGATAGATAGATAGATAGATCTTAATCATTTAATTTTGTACTACATTGTAAAATTTAAATAATAAAATTATCTAGCTAGCTAACTGTATATGTGCTTTTATGTATGTATAGATAGATAGATAGATAGATAGATAGAAATAAATAGATAGAAATAGATAGATAGATAGATAGATAGATAGATAGATAGATAGATAGAAAGAAAGAAATAACCTAGATAGATAGATAGATAGATAGATAGATAGATAGATAAAGAATAAAGAAAGAAATAACCTAAATAGATAGATAGATAAAGAAATAAGAAAGAAATAACCTAGATAGATAGATAGATAGATAGATAGATAGATAGATAGATAGGCACAGAAAGTTATGAAGCGCCTTGATACTCCAGGTCTTGACGGACACTAGATATAAAAGAAGCTAGTTTACTCCGGCTGTTAAAAAAGTAAAAATACTTGTTCATGCTGCATTACGTCTGCTTTGATAAAGAGAAGAAGGTGTTGGTCTCAATGAGGAAAATACAAGAGATCGCTGAAAAAAAATTAAATAAGATAGTTGGATGAGAGATTCATCTGCATCCTCTATCAGTTAAGTGCCATGCGTGATACACGCGTTGGGCGATCATTAATTAATACCTTTCCCGGGGGTATCTGTGCATAAGGAAATTCAAGGAATTCAACTGGAATTCGAACTCGGTTCCCAGATTTGCATCCTCTATCCTCACCCGATTTATCACTTACACATTTCAATCTTTTCTATCAATGGAGTATTTTAGAAGGGGCTGAGTCTACAGAAACAAAAACAAAAGTTAAATTAATTCTTTAAATATTATTATTCAGCATCCAGTCTTCTTTTAATGTCGAGGCGAAACGTTGTTTTCCTCTGGAGAATTAATTATTAAAACCGAAGCTTGCGATGCACCAGCTCAGCACGATTAAACGCTCTCTATCTTGAAAACCTATATTGGAAATCCTACATTAGCGGGGTTCAAGGGTCTTGCAATAAAAAATAGTCAAAAATATAGGTCGTAACATTAAACAAATTAATTCAGTGTTACCAATTTTAGATCAACTGATTTTATGCAAATGAAATCAGATCATTACTAAAATATTGAAAACAGACATGTATACTTTGATGCTGGCAATAGATAGTATTTGTTAATAATTTCCCACATGCAATGCGGTAAAGCTGCTAAGACAGAAAGTGTCATTGATTTTGAAAGAGTTCTTATATGTGCCTGTCCCTTCAGGACCTAGGCGGTCTTGGCTTTCCACGTCTCCCTATCCCTGGTGGCTCTTAGCACGCCTTCTCCTGTTACACCCTGCATCCCTCATTCCTTCATCCACCTGATTAGGTCCTTCAAATATGTTCTCCGCTGCCTTTCCCTGTTTCTTTTTCTCTCTATCTGGCCTGTTAGTATCAGGTTCTCCAAGCCCCACTTCCTCATTCTCTTCCTGATGCTCAGTATTATTTCCTTTTTGTTTCCATCATTTCCAAAACCTCATCATTGCTCACATCCTCAATCCATGATATTCGCAGCATCCTTCTGTAGAACCATATTTCGGTTTCTTCAATTTTTTCCTTCTTCTTTGATGAGATTGTTCAGCATTAACTGCCATATTGAAGAACAGACATCACATAGCAATCCAGTACTCTCTTCTTTGTTTATAGCGAAATTGCCCGGTTTCTTGATATTATACTCAGCTTCTGTAATGCTTCTTTCGCAATGCCAGTTCGCCTTCAGATCTCTGTGTTGCACTTTCCGTCTTCTGTTATAACACTTCCCAGGTATTTAAATTTTTGTACTTGCATGATTTTAGTATCCCCAATGTGTATTTGGCATATTGGGCTGCTCTTTTCACTTATGACCATGCATTCGGTTTAAAGACTGAGAAAAATATAAGAGTAATCAGAATAGTAGAAATCGACTGATATTGCAATCATATTTTTAAAGATCAGCGTTGGCTAGAAAGCATAGAACCAGATACGTGCGTGTCACAAGCAAAATGTGTCAGAAAAGAAACTGATAGCATTTAATTTTAGAAATTTATTATTATTAATTTAAATATTTAATATTAAATTTAATATTAGAAATTTAATATTAGATGTGTGAGAAAAGAAACTATTAGCATTTAACTGTTAGCGAGCTGTGTTTAATAGGAGGACGGATTGGGTTCCTTACCTTGATTGGCAACCAGTCTACCGCAAAAATTAATGTCAATCTCCTGCAAGAAGATCATCTGCCCAGTCAGTCATGTCTTTTTTGAGAAATAATCACCCGAGCGTGTATCGCGTACAGCAAATCATAGACAAGAGATAATTTATATCTTGATACACAAGAGTAAGCAAAATTATTTACAGATACTCTTTATTATTTAGCCCCAACGACTCTCTCCGTGTTTAAGAGAGAAAGTAGATTGTAACTAAGGAGTTACAGTGGAGTACTGAATGGCGACCCGGAATGAGAGCCAGTTCAGATTCTAGTTGAATTCGTTACATTATTTACTTACCCTTGGTGGGGGATTTTATCCATTTCTCCTCGCTCCCAGTTATGAGAAAATAGCTGGAGAGGATGGGTTTAGAGCATTGGATGGGAAACGGTGTAGGAGAAGGAAAAATGTGAATTCAAATCTAGCCTGGACATAGGCTCTATTCGGCAGTCTTGTCTGATGGAGCCAAACCATCATACACATTTCTACTGCCTGTAGTTATTTAGTTCATTCTTTTACAGTTTTTTTCCGGGGTAAAATATCACCCACTAATCCTCTAGAAAATATGTTCCTGTTTTGAAAAGCAAAATTAGAAATACTTACTTTTTTGTTTTTGTTTTTGTTTTGTTTTGTTTTAACCTTGGACTCAAATATCTATCACCGACGTGGGAAAGATGAAACTACCAGAGCGACAAATCTGTTGAAATATACTTTTTTTAAAGTAGTTATTTGTGACATGTTGGGTAGCTGCGTATATCATAATAAAAAATCACTTGCAACACATTTATCGATATAATTTGCACACCATATATTGATCCAAGAAAAAACAAAAATGAATTTGTCTTTGGAAGCCACATTCTTCGCTGACATTAGATGGATTAAACATCTGTTTAATATCAGAACTAAAGAGTCACTTGGCAGGAGGCGAGGCACACAAAAGGCTCTCTACTTAAACTAAATATTTGACCGTCCCACCCGGCAAGAGTATGTGACATCCATCAAGAGGCCAACCAAGAAGCTTGAATAATTTAACTTCTCAGAGAAAAAGTAGGACATTATGGCAACTGGAATTAAGCTCGTAAGTTTTAAAACTGAACCAATGATTAAAATTTCGTAAAATGTAAATGTCGTTCTACTTTTGATAGGCTATAAATAATGAACTGAACTCTACCATATACTAGGTTGAGTTATAAATCATTTCCGATTTTTTATATTCAAATTTAATCCGTAATGATTAATTACATTTTATTCCAAGTCATATTTACCATTATATGCAAAGGCTTATTTCCATTAATCAGATGAATAATTTTTTAATCATTTCACCCCAAGTAAGACGGGATCACCACTGATGCGTAGGGGTTAAAGTGACAGAAAGAACTAGGCCCAGATGTTATTGATGAAAGGATAAAATATGAATGGGATTCAAGGAAACAGAAGATGGAAACTGACGTTGGATTTAAATATTTCACGATTTTAGCTATCGGGGAAATAAGTAAATGAAAGAAGTTCCATAGGTGGGATGTGCGAAAAAAGAAACTACTGGAGTAGAAGAGGCGTTTACATTTAGCTATTTCAACGGTAAAATGGTAGAACTTAGATGTTAAACTAGTAGCACGCTTAAATTCTCGTGGAGGTGGCATCAAGGACAAAAGCTGGCCAGGGCAGTTGCCATGAAAATACTTGTAGAAAAGACAGAGAGACGTCACGCCACCTCTTTTATTGTTATTTTTTAATTGTATTTCGTGAAACGTTTTAAGACATATTTAAACTGGTTTACATTGGATAAATTTTCCCTACCAAAGCTTTTTTGCAGCAATCGAAAAATGTTGTAATCAAAGTCATTTGAATCGGGTAGATGGAATAGAGCAGTATAACCGAGTTCCATTTTTGTTCCTGCGTTATTCTTGCTGTAAGCGGCCTTGCATTGTCAGGTGGGAGATACAAGAAAATGGACTATTAGAATACAATTTAGTTTCATCTATTTCCCCTGTAAAACAATGTGACTTACTTATGAATGTAATCTTCTTTATGTGCCATGTCCATTCAGGACGTAAGCGATCATAGCTTTCTAGAAATCCTTTATTACTTGTAGCTCTAACAAACGTTCTCAAAAGCCCTCTTCTGCCATCCATTTTATCCGAACTTAAATATGTTATACATTGTTTTCCTCTGTCCCTCTTGTTCTCTGTACCTCTGCTCCCGTGAGTATCAAATTTCCAAGTCGTCTTTCCTGGTTATATGTCGCAGAAATCACAACCGTCTCTTTGCAATCAGTCTACCACAAAAAGTAATGTCAATCTACTGCGGGAAAATCTTCTGCATAGTCAGTCATGTCTCTTTTCAGACATAATCACCCGAGCTTGTATCACGTACAGCAAATTATTGACAAGAGATAATTTATGTCTTGATACACAGAGTAAGCAAAATTATATATAGATACTCCTTATTATTTAGCCCCATCGACTCCTTCCGTGTTTAAGGGCGATAGTAGAAGAAAGTTGCTTTGGTTACATCTTTGTCTTCTTTTTCTCCAAAAGGTGTCGTTACTCACGTGTTCGCTCTACGACAGAATCCTTATATATCCGTAGAACTCAATTTTCTTTCCTTTAAGTCTTCTCTTAATCCTACAGTATTTACTGCCATACAGGAGGACAGATATCACATAGAAATTTAGTCTTCGTTTCTTTGTTTCTAAGGACATTTTCCTAATTTCTCAATAATCTGCTTAGATTAGAATAACCCCATCAGATTTTGGGGTCACACTTTCCGTCCTCTGTTAAAATATTTCCAAGATATTTAAATTTCTGATCTTGTTTGATTTTAGTACCTTGATTTTCAAATTGTTTATTCTGGGCTAATTCTGTCTTCTTGCATTTGAAGTTTAATGCTTTTTTCTCGCTCTTATTTTACTAACTTCTACAGGAAATTTGTAGCTATCTTACCCTGTCTGCTATCAACACTGACTCATCTGCATAACTCCTGTTATTAAGATTGTAACCATCAATAGTGAGGCATTCTATCTTTGTCAGAATCGCTTAGTTGTAAAAGCTGTTATTCAACACAACTTTGCTTACATCCCTTTTTTTTCTTTGTACCTATATATTTGCACAACTCATTTTCTCTCAATGTGTAAACCGTTTTCTGCCAGTATAACTTATTTATTATTCTAATATTTTTTCCATATAATCCAGGTTGCCGAGCATTTTTAACAGATCTCTGTAGTGTACTAATAGTACGCTTAAATTCATTCGGTCAAGACCTCATTAGAACAATTGACATGGAAGTATTTATATATATTAAAATAGACAGCGGCCACTGCACAGAGGTGGAAAAATGACTGAAGTCAAGATGCCAGGTTAGGAGTAATAACATTACAGGTCTTTCTTTGGATTTTTTCCTGTTTTGTATTTTATTTTTAAAATAATTGTGTGCTTAACGTCTTCTTAAGTTTAAACATTTTAATTGTTTTGCACAGTGACACTATTAACACTACAACTAGTAACATTCTGATATTAATAGAGTAAATAGTGCAACCGTCTGTATTATTTGCTCATTGCATAATAAAATAATGAAGCAAGCGTATAATCAGTTAGTATTCTCTTCATTATGAAGTATATTACTTTTTTTTTGCTGAATGCCCTTTTAATCTTAAAGACTAGCAATATTCAAAAGTTCTTTGACCATTGGGGCAATAGTCAGTAGAAAAAGTAAAATAATTACTTTTTAAGAAAACAAAACTGCTGAACTGCTGAACTGGTACATGATATCAATCCTCGTAGAAAAGACAGAGAATGCTAGAAAATCTCTTCACCTATGACGTAGAGATTGAGGCAACAGAAATTTAATACTAAGAATATCATAGATGGAACATGTGAGTAATGAGAAAATTTTAAGAAAAAAGAAAAAACAAAATACACTTGTACATAGAATAGAAAGAGCCAGTTGGTATATCTCGGAGATATAATGAGAGAAGAAGGCTAGGGGAATTTAATACTCACAGGGTTTGAGGCAAAAGAAGCAGTGTGAAACATCGTGTAACATAATTATCGCGTGTAAATGATATGTAAGAAGTTTTGCGAGCCATGTACTCTATGTCCTCAATCTTCGTGTCCAATAATTCTTTTCATTTTTGAAAATGGATTAACAAGATCTAAACAAATGGTTTTTGCTGCATTTGGTTCCAATGAAAATTTCCCAAATCAATCGTGTAGTTTAGTTTAGAACGAAAATATACTTTTCCATGTTAAATTCTTTCCAGTCGTTTGTTGTTTCTAAGTGAGTTTTTTTTTATCTTTTATTGTTTCTTTTTGTATTTTATCTTTATATCCATTCAGTCAATCTCCATAAGGTCTCAGCATTTTACCGGCTAGATATGCTCATTTTAACGGCTTGGTAAATGTAAAATATAATAGAGAATATTAAGGCTAACACTGAGAGGTGACAGCCTGTTTCATACTTAAGTTCATTATTAATGGCTTCAATATTAATAAGATTAAAATTTTAAAAATGAAATACAATATTGATCTCAGTGTTCACTATATATATATATATATATATATATATATATATATATATATATATATATATATTACATTTGTAAACGAGTTATTACGCAATCTAGATTTCTACCATGAGTGGTGTCTCCTGTCGAAAAAGCGCTCGATACGCAAGTAGACTTGCGTATTTAGCGCTTTTTCTTTTAGGTTAATTGTCTCGGGTTATCCTCTTTGGGCTACGTACTTTGACTGATGTTCAAGTGCTTAGCTCGTCCTTTTTTGTTACCATTTTTTCCTTCCGCGTATGTAGTCAGAAATTATTTCGAAACGAGTATAACGACAAGTTTATATATATATATATATATATATATATATATATATATATATATAGTTTAGAACATATACAAATCATCATCTACTACAAAATTTACATTTTGTTTCAACATTGAAAGGATAATGACTCATCACGTAGTGTCTACCTGAAGAGACATTGTCTTTTCAATGTCGAAACTAAATGTACATTTTGTAGTAGATGACAATTTGTACATGTTCTAAACTATAATTTATAATGTTCATATTTCTATTTTTATATTGAGCACTGTTTTGAATTAATGTTTTGAATGTTGTTGATATTTTCTTCTTTCCTTATTCACTTGGATATATATACATATATATATATATATATATATATATATATATATAATTTTCCTTATGCCTTTTGGTATCGTTTTATTACATATGCATCTACCTATCTTAGTATGTTTAAATCTATTTATCTTTATAACAATCGAGTGATTTAGCTATGCTTTATTGTCCCCCTCACATCTCATATGTACTATTGAATTCAACGTATACTATTCAAAAAACGGAAACATTTTAAGTCTGCACAAGTAATGTTACGCTAACTTCCTCACAAAAATCTCTCTGTATATTTATCCACAATCCGAGGCGCCTCAACTAGCTCATACGCTGAGATACACAACCCCACACGTGGAATTAACATGTGTGTCGATATATTTGTAAACTAGCCCCTGATGGCCAAACACATTTGAACGCCACATAGTTACATACGCTGTGCATCTTAACGCCAGATACCCTCAAGATCTGGGAAATCTGTGCTCGTTTTACACATTGTTACACACAGGCCAGAAATTCTTGCAGATTGAAACACTCGTACACCCTAAATAATAAATAAAACTGCTTAAAAACTAGACAAAATGACACGCAAACAATTGACACATGGCTTGTAACATGGATAAACACTTACCTTTTATAAACATTTTCTCTCAATCTTTATCTTGTAATATCAGAATCGGAACAGTGGTTTACGTATAACAATAATAGACAGATATTTGCAAGGCAAGCGGTTTAACTTATTGGTTAATTATAATTCCATGGCCTGTAACAATCTGATATTTTAACGAATACTTTCGTAAGTTCATGTTAAATAATAATGTCCGTTTTATTGATTTTAAATGCAAAGCAGATATTGTGTATCGAAGAGCGGGTTTTATTTAAGAATTTAAAATTCATTTCTTCTTTTCACAAAAATATTTAGTGAAGAAAATAATGAAATTAACGGAAGATTAAAGAATTGACATTACGGTATATGTATATGTATATGTCGAAATATAACTGATCATTACTACCTTTTTTACTCCTTCTATCTCTAAAAATGTTTGTCACTATTCGTGAACTCCTGAGAGTATATATGTATATTTCAAGGACATCTTGTGTTTGTATATTTTTACTTGATTATTAGGTGTTTTTGCTCTGTTTATTTATGACTGTATTTCTCCCATTCTCTAGAAGACGCCAACTTTAGATCCAATGCTAGATGTTTGTTTTACTTTGATTAAATTTTTAATTAATTTAGAAAATTTTGTATTATTTAAAGGTTATTTCATATATATATATATATATGTGTTTTTTTTATCATCTCACACCGAGCAAGGCGGTAACGCCACTGATGTGCAGGGGGCTACGTAAGAGTGAAAAGATTGGAAAAGAGAAAGCCAGAAACCACATCCTAAACAGGGAACAAGGGATGAGCCTCTTCACCTGTTCAATAGAAGTGGGTGGAGTGTGAACCGAGCGATAGTTTAGGCTATCTACTCCAATTGAAAAAGAATAAGAAAAGAATGAAAAGATTGGAAAAGAGAAAACAGCAAACCACATCCTAAACAGGGAAAAAGGGATGAGCCTCTTCACCTGTTCAATAGACGTGGGTGGAGTGTGAACCAGACGATAGTTTAATTTATATATATATATATATATATATATATATATATATATGCTCGCACAACTTGATTGAGCACTCTGGAAGAATGATAGACTTTGAAAAAACAGTAGCTAATCTAGCATCGCTCATTCCGTAATGAATTAGAGCACTCTGGTTATTGGCGTATGATACATCATACGTTAAAATTCTGCCTCCTTCTACCGAGCGGCCATAGGTCATATGTAGAGTCACCGACTGACGCCAATTCTTTCTGGTTTCAATCCTGGGTTAAAAGCAATCGAATATCTGACCGTACTGATGAGCTGTGATACAGAGAAACAGATTTGTCTGTGGATAACTCTATGTATATATATAATTTATAACATAAATTTATTATATCACTAAAAAGTATCCATTTTGTTTCGACACTGTGTCTTATCATGTGATGAAGTTTATTTCAAGTTGGAGAGATTTAAAAGGTTAATAACTAGCCAACTCCGCCTTAATCAGGGGGCATTGTTACATAGACTGGGTGAACCAATCAAAACAAAGCATTTTTTAATTTGAAGAATATGAGAACAAATACTAAAATAATTTATTGGAGCATTAATATTGATTAAAATAGAGCTAACTATTTATAAACGACAATTATAATCACATTAATTTTATGACGAATTTTAAATTTCATGTTTAACAAAAGCATTAGATTTAGATTATTATAAAGTTATTTAGATGTTAAACGAGTAAAAACGTGGGTGTACACATGTTCAAATCTAATGACATTTACACATGGACAAATAGATGTGTATATACACACACGAACACACACTGGTAAATTTCAAAATTTTAATTTTATCGACTTGTCAATATATCCGTTAAATTTCAATGCCAGATTTGGAAATCGTCCTTAAAAGCTACAATATTGGTGACATGTAAAAGTAAACTCGAAAGATGACTAGATCTGTGAATCAACGAGGTCAATGCAGACACAGTCATATTTCAGTATAAGAACAAATAAAAGTGATTACATATATACTTACTCAAATAAAGCTAAAAACAAAAACCTACGCGACAAAAACTGTACAGATCATAACCACATACATGAAACTACTTATACACAAATCTTGACATAAATATACGCAAATAAGCACAGGAATATTCACACAGAAAAATACGCGCATATAAACGTGCATAGAGAAGAAATACGAATATATATATATATATATACATGAATACATTTATATATATAAACATACACGCATATATATATATGAACATACATGCATATATATATATATATATATATGTGTGTGTGTGTGTGTGTGTGTGTGTGTGTGTGTGTGTGTAAAAATATACTCAGTTATAATCTGAGATTAAGAATGGCTAAATAAAATAAAGACTAGAGGAAAACTGTATTTTAAATCGCCTACGCGTTTCGTCCTGTGATGGACTTTATCAAGGCAAAAAGACGAAATGAGCTTTATTCTATTTTACGTATCTATAAACAAACTTTGTTGGCAAAACAAATCATTTCAAAAGATCAACAGAATATTTTACTTTTTAGAATTTCTTCATGTGTAGTGCAAAGTCACGAGTTATTAAAATGAAGGTAATTTGACCGTTTTCTTTGAAAACTGTTTATTTCGTGTGTTTGTTTATAGATACGTAATTTAGAATAAAGCTCATTTCGTCTTTTTGCCTTGATAAAGTCCATCACAGGACAAAATGCATAGGCGATTTAAAATGCAGTTTTCCTCCTGTCATTATTTTGTTTAACCATATATATATATATATATATATATATATATATATATATATATATTTGCATAGACACATGCAAGGACATCCGAACATATATGCACAGAAATACATACACGCACATAAATATGAAAATATATATATATAAATCCACACTTTATATATATATATATATATATATATATATATATATATATATATATATATATATGCTACCATATGTAAATATATACATACTTACTAGCATGCAAAACAATATAACAATATGTCTATTAGTACTAAAAACCATATGCAGACTCATATACTTGTATGCACAAATACGTGGATAAACCAATGCTTCCAAGTATATATTCTAATATAAACAGAGTAAAAAAAATCTTGAAATAAAATTTATCACTTGATAAGACACAGATATTGTCGAAAGAAAATGGCTATTGTTGTAGTGATATTATAACATATTTATGTTATAAATTCTAAATTAATATTATCCGCTCTACTTTGTATTGAGCACTCTTTTAAGAATAGTGTTTATTTGGATACGGAATTTTATTTCAGCTATACCCACCACACACACACAAACACACACACACACACAACGGTTCACACTCCACCCACGTCTATTGAACAGGTGAAGAGGCTATCCTTTGTTCCTTGTTTAGGATGTGGTTTCCGGTTTTATCTTTTCCAATCTTTTCACTCTTTTCTTTTTTTCTCTCAATTGGAGTAGATAGACTAAACTATCGCCCGGTTCACACCCACTCACGTCTATTGAACAGGTGAAGAGGCTCATCCCTTGTCCCTTGTTTAGGATGTGGTTTCCGGCTTTCTCTTTTCCAATCTTTTCATTCCTAAGTAGCCCCCTGCGCTTCGGTGGCGTTACCGCCTTGCTCGGGGTGATATATATATATATATATATATATATATATATATATATATATATAAAATACTTTAATCCAAAACGGAAAAGTAGGAAAGTAAATCCCAAGAACCTGATCCTAATTAATATTAAAAATTTTAATATTAAAAAATGATACAGCAGGAGAGCTCAATGTAATTAAAACTGCAGTGCTAATATATATATGTATATATATATATATAAATTTTATTTTTATATATTTTTTAATTTTTTATTCTTATTTTTTTTAATTATACATATATATTTTTTATTTTTTATTTTATGTATATATTTTTATATATATATACTTTTTATTTTTTATTTTTATTTTTTTTCTCTATTTTTATTTCCATTTTGAAAGATGTACCGTTTGCTGAGGAGATATAATGTCTCTCTTAGGGATTTTATATCAAAATGTTCATTCAAATCTCTTTGGTTAAGATGGTGTATGCTGCTATAATTCTTGCCTTCAGTTTTTCTTGGGTGTTGCAAGGTGTTTCTTTGGTCTCTTGCTCAGTTGTACCCCATACGTAATAATTAACGAAGATTGCAGTGTGGTGAGTTGGTTGGCCAGATATAAGCGATGATGTGGTGGTAGAAATTGTCTTACAACCATGACTGAGTTTTCCTGTTTGTATGGAGTCCTGTTGCCAGAAGTAGGGGCTTCCAGCAGCTACCCTCTTGACCTAGGGCTGTACTACTTCCTCAAGTTACTTGATGTAGGACTCAGGGTTGAATCTGAGGATCTGTCGGGGGTTGAATGGAGGCATGACTTCACTATCAATATTGTTCACACCAAACATTTTCATAATCACCATTGCACTTTTCCAGCACTTTTCGAACTCTCTGCACTGTCCTCAGATTGAGACCGAAATACTGATATGTTTATATTGGAGATGTGTGAATGCTAAGCAGTTGAGAATGCTGTTTCCACATTTCTGGCGGAGGGATTGTGTCATGCTGGTTTTATTTTCACAAATGTTTCCCAACTTACTACACTATACTAAGCAGTCGCCAAAATCAAAATCAGCCAACACGCATGTGCGAAATTAAACATAAAATGGCGACAATTTACCTATTACTCTCTATATGTATTGTGTGTGTGAATATGCGAATGTTTTCTAGTGTCAATGTCTCAAGGGTTTTCTTGATAAGAAGCAGACGATAGTAAATAATTGCTCTGTTTTTGACAGTAGATATCTTCGGAATGTCGACGAAGCGTCCTTACTAAGACGCTTCTTTGTTGGCAGTTCCAGTACATACAATGATTTCGCCAAGAATTAAGTAGATAGTAGTTTTGAAGAGTTCTAACAAATATGGCGTAAAGGGCAAGTACTGATGCCATTGTTTGTAACTGTGTTTGTTTAGTTTTTAATCTTTCTACCTTTCTCTCTCTCTCTCTCTCTCTCTCTCACTCTCACTCTGTGTGTGTGTGTGTGTGTGTGTGTGTGTGTGTGTGTGTGTGTGTGTTTTTGCCGGATTTAGTTTGCGCTTGCGTGTATATCTGAGAGTGCAAGAAACTAATCTTGATAAGACTAAAATGAAAGGATTATTTCGTATGGACCGGTACGTATCATCAGTGTAGTACCTGTGCACTCTAACTTAAAACAAAATATCAATTTCCGGTTAATATGCCTAAGGTCAGTGTAATATGTGTGAGGAATTCATACACACAAATCATGTGTTCATTTTTAGAAAGCCTCATAAAAAATCACGAGAGAAGGAATTGAGAATATACTGTGAAATTGAACAAGTAGAAGGTAAGTAAGAAAGAGAAAAACGAAATTAAAAAAGAAAGAATGAAGACGAAAATCAGACAGTCGTCTTAGGATTAATTACGTTTTTATGTTATTCTTTTAAATTCACACACACACACACACACACACACACACACATATATATATATATATATATATATATATATATATATATTTAATCATTCCACCCCGAGCAAGGCGGAAACGCCACTAATGTGCAGGGGTTTACATCAATGTAAAAAGATTAATTAGAAAAGAGTGAGGAGTACAAACTAGTTAGAAAGGAACAATAGAAAGCTGAGAAAGCAGGTGCGATGACAGATACATAGGTGGAGAGAAAGGGAAGGTTATACAGGGGAGGGGAGAGAGCTAGAGGCCAGTGGTTAGTAGATGAGTATATATATATACATATATATATATATATATATATATATATATATATATATTCTGCCTCTAGCTGTGGTCAATTAGTAAGAATTATATCACAAAATCATTATTATCGCCAAGAAATTCTTACAATCTAAAGATATTTTCTGTTTTTAAATGACCCGCAAGTGTTTGATAAACCATAGAAAACCAGACAGTCAAACAATATATAGTGTATGCTTTACTCTTACCATTGTTGATGAAAAATAAGGATATTGCTGGTTTATAAAGGTGCATATTGTTGGAGTTTTGGTGTACCCTTGTATACTAGTGAGCCATCCATGAGATGACTCATTTGATAATTCACCAATAGAAGGGTTAACCAATCACAAGACTCAAAATATTCAATGCTTTCTGAACATGGTTCCTGGGTTCGAACTTCAACATATTCGACTTATCAGAAAAGAGATTTATTAATTATCGATCTAACGCGCGGCACCTTTAGAAAGTACCTGAAAACTATACCATGTGTTGACCAAAGCATTGTGAGTTAAAATGTGTAGACGCGATCTTTTTGGGGTGGCTTGGTAGATGTTTTGAGCTTTGGTTTGCAATATTGGCGTCTCATATATACAAATACCCGAATGTAGATCCGGCGACTCACGTCTATATCAACCATTAAAAGAAGTTGATGACATCTACTCACAGTACCATGGTCTGAGTACAACAATGCTTGACCGTGTTATGTGGGGTGGGATTATTTAGTGGATTTCCAACTAACCATTTATTGGTCGAAGGATGGTGATCATTTTTAACCTCAAATTCAAAAATAAAATCTTTTGCGGTTGCAACGATCTTAAGTTTGTTAACGAGATCGGGTAAATTTTTATTATTTGGATAGATGAATAAAGTATCATCTACTAAAACAAAAAGAAATTTTTCTTTCAAATGTATTTGATCACAAAATTTTTATTTTAATAAAATAAACGATACCGATCGGTGTTGAACTCAGTGTCTACTTTTATATTTACATACGTTCTATTCTTTATAGTGGTCACTTAATAAATATCGATATACACGATTCGTTTACCAATCCTTCCTACAACCATGGCTCACAGTCGAACACGCGGGAATATAAAAATAACTCGTGATTTCTAATTCAATATTAAATTTAGCTTACTAATTTTAAGCTAAGATAAATGATGGTTTTCAACTAAAAACAGGTAATCAACATGATCCTTTCCGTGAAGATGTGATCAGTCAGCCAGTTAAATGCCATACACGCTTGGGAGATCATGTCTCTAAAGCGACATGACTGATTGGGCAGAAGAATTTTCCGCAGCTGATAGCCATTATATTTTGTGGTAGATTGGATGCCAACCAAGGCTACAGAATCCAATCTGTCCTGCTATTTAGCCTATAGTTTAGGGAGAAGCAACGGTTTAATACCTTTCTCAAAGGAATTTGCCCCTAAGGGAATTCAACCAGTTTAACTGAAATTCGGCTGTCTGCTTTCTAGTTCTAAGACGATATCCACCGCACCACAACGCATTTGAAACACTGTATTTAACTCTAGAGAAAAGAGCAGGGTATATTTACCTATATACTCTTTTTTAAGCCAGAAAAGTTTTAAAAGGGTTTACAATCAACTGCATTCATTTTACTTTCACATTTTATTGCATGAATTTTTATTATTTTTCAATGGATCGTAACTGATTTTGAAAAATTCATCAACCACTTCCCTATTTAAAACTTTTGGGCATTTCGACGTGTAAGGGCGCTCTCCACCTTTTCAAGAGTAATGAACTGTTCCAGGCACTATATATGGTGGTAGTGCCGGGAGTTCGAGATGGACTTTCAGAGTACTTTCAGATGACTTTCAGATCAGTACAGATTACGAGTCAGTCGTGTATTTCCGGTTGTAAACCGGAAGTGAACATTGCACTCTACCACGTACAGAGACGTACACATTAATACTTTGTTTTCCTGTATTATACTAACCAACTTTGTAAATAACTTTCTTCCGTAATACATATTATTATATTTATATTTCTGTTGTTTCGTTGTTATTAGCTGCACAACTCAACACGAGGTTATGTAATAGCAAGTTTGTTTAACTAAACAATTACGACTGAGTAGTGAGTTTGATTCTCATTTGGAATCTCCATACATTCGGTCTTGAGCCACAACTACGCTGCGCTTCGAAAATCACCACTTCCGTATTAAAGCCACACAGATTTCGTACGGCTTTAAAGAATATATTGAAAATGGCTTAAGTTTTAATTGTCCTCGTTATACTTGCTTTATCACTGTCGTTTTTGTATCTTGAAAATTGTTAACGTCTGCTGGAATTCGAAATCATATTCGTATTAAAATTCAGACCTGATTGCCACCCAATTGTAACAGTCACAGTTGTTATAATTAATGAAGTGTCTGATGTGAATAGGATAGAAGTTGCTGGGAAATAAAAAATTATAAATATAAAGCAGAAAACACGTAAATCTTTTTACGTATGGAACACCGGGCAAATGTGGATGATTCAACACTGGGGAAGTGACATGACGTGTCAGAGCTGTAAAAAACTGAACTAGTTGTACTATAGGGGGTTTCATAATCGCATCTTAAATGTGGCACAAGACCAGATATATATTGCACTCACTGAGGATCGAATTCACTTGAAATAATTCTAGCGAGACAAGCTTAGAAAAAACATTTTTATTTTCTTATTTATTCGTCTGTTTTTCGATATTATCACGTTATATTAATAATATTTTTGTTTCCCTACTTTTTTGGCATGTAAATTCTTTTTGTTTTAAAATATACGTTTTTATAGCTTTAATAATATTGGTTTTTCAGCTTATTTTTAAAGCGATAAAACAGACATTATCGTAATAGGGACTTTATTCTTTGCCAGATTAAAGTTTTACTAAAGGATGGAATACGTACCTTTGGATCAAACATAAAACAAAATTAATTTTACAATATCAATTAGTTCTTCTATTTGAAAATATCAATCAATACAATATCAATTAATTTTTCTGGTTGAAAATATCAATCAATACAATATCAATTAATTTTTCTGGTTTAAAATATCAATCAATACAATATCAATTAATTTTTCTGGTTTAAAATATCAATCAATACAATATCAATTAATTTTTCTGGTTTAAAATATCAATCAATACAATATCAATTAATTTTTCTGGTTTAAAATATCAATCAATACAATATCAATCAAGACGATCTCAATTAATTTATCTAGTTGAAAATATCAATCAATACAATATCAATTAATTTTTCTGGTTTAAAATATCAATCAATACAATATCAATCAAGACGATCTCAATTAATTTATCTAGTTGAAAATATCAATCAATACAATATCAATTAATTTTTCTGGTTTAAAATATCAATCAATACAATATCAATCAAGACGATCTCAATTAATTTATCTAGTTGAAAATATCAATCAATACAATATCAATTAATACAATATCAATCAATATTATATCAATTAATTTTTCCAGTTGCAATCTTTTCTCGGATGACTATATTGTGTGTGTGTGCGAGCGCGTGTGTGTGTAGGTTTTATGCATTTACAATCTATTACAATGCACAAGCTAATGATAAAAACCTGAAAAATCTTTTCCGAACTATTCTGGAAACTTTACGACATCGTTGTAAACAAATAAAATAGGTAGCTTTGAATACGCTATGTGCCATTTACCCATATCTCTAAGAGACAGTCCAGTTTTCATTCTAAGACCCATGCTTAAGACTTAACGCGAAAATCATAATAAGATTTAACATAAAGATTATAAAATTGCATTATATATACTTAAAAGTTACCAGCACTATTCCAGCAGATCAGGCACTGGAAAGAATTGATCAGTACACTATTAAATGTAGGCAGTCAACTCATTGACACTCTTATCGCATGAAACTGTAATTATAGCAATACATAAAACAAGGCTTAATCTGTTTAATTATAGAGGTTTACTTAATAATCCTACAAGAGTGTCTTTCTCAGTTATAAATTGTTTATTGTAATGTCTGTGTTAAGTATGTTTATTGAGTTCAAGTTTTCGTCTGGTAGCCAGGGGACTGAATACAGTGAATTATTTCGTTGTGATGGTAGTCACTAAGCTAATACTGCTCCTGCATATATAATTTTATAAAATGTAGTGTCTTGAGTCAATATACTAAACTAAAGTGGGTGGCTTAATCAGCGTTGAGTAATCTGTTGACTGAGTACGTTGCACCGACAGTGGTGTCGTTGGCCGAAAAACATTTAAATTAGACCGAAGGTAAGTATGCATGTTTCTCTTGCTGTAAAGGGGATTTCGATTTTGATGATAACTCGAAATGGAAATTCTAATAAAATATGTTAAAGTCGACTGCTAAGTCAATTTAATAATTCTTTCTAATCAATTTGCCCTGAGCAAAAAGATAGTGCTATTAAAATGCAGCGGACAACTAGGAGTAAAAGAAAATTTAAATTTTTTTAAAGGAACTAGAATACCACTTATAAACAGGAAACAAGGGATAAAAATCAACCCCTGTTCAGAAAACTGGGAGGAGTGTAATCCGGACGATAGATGAACATATCTACTACTACTGAGGAAAAAACAATAAATAGTAAATAAACTTTCAACGGGAATAGAAGTATTGATGACGGAAACATTAAAAGTATGAGTTGAAATAAATTCTAGAATGAACCAGAAACCCACTTCTAAACAGAAAACAAGGCATAAACCTTTTAAAAATAAAACAATAACGGAATAATATATCATGTTATTTTTCCTTACAAAGCTTGCGGTAGTAGACGCAACGTTTTGTGTAAAAATTTAACAACAATCTTAACCCGATTTTGTTTTGAAAAATTCTTTTTTGTTTTCAGGATTTTTAAGTGATTTCTAATTATACTTTCGGGTTTGATTCATGTTCATAAATCATATAAAAAAAACATATTAAGGACAGAAATAAATTAATTTCTTTTTTAGAAAACTATGATTTAATTTAAAAATAAAATGTATTTACACAAATCGAAAAGCATGATATTTTTTTACACTAAAATGCAAATAATTTATCGCTAACAATTTTCAAAAGGATAATATCACTAGGAAAATTGTTATGAACTATTTAAAAGAGTCTAACACTATAAAATGGTGCATTAGCGATCAACTGAACTTTTGGGGTCGATAGGAAGATCTGAATAGCAAGAAAATATAAATTAGTTAACATTAAACTTAACAACTCGGAATTTGGTGCCGGTAAGAATGCAACGGCAATTCTAACAAAATGGACTCTTAACTTATTAAGGATTAACACTTGCAAATGTGCCGCCATATAACAACTGTATATTTTACATGGTAAACAGTGCAGTTAATTAATTTTTTTCTTGATTACTGAAAGGCCGTTTTATATCTATTGCTATATTGAGCGTGCGGTGGATAAATCGTCGTCCGAATTACGCAAAAAATACTATATAACACGGACATCTCATTTTAACAGATATATTCAACAAAATTAAACAAAAATATATTTACATATAAATAGCAAAATTATTCGATAAAACCTTTATTGGCTTCAACCGCGACTTGCAGACGATTTCGGAGTCTACTGCATCTTTTCTGGACGGTCTTCTTCTTTAAGTTGGTGAATTCTGCCATAATGCTTACCTTCCGTTTATCTTTTGTGTGACAAGGTGTTCTTTGGTCTGCCGTTCAACTACGCCTGACACGTAATAATTCACTCTGGGGAGTTAGACGTGTAGTCGCAGAAATTATCAGGCAGTTATGACTATGTTGTCTTATTGTGAGACGTGGTGCAGAAACCTGTGCCAGGCATAGCATTTTTTAGTATTTCTTCTTCATATTCTTCTTTTTGTTCCCTATTCTAATCTCATTAGTTTTTAATCTACAAATCTCTATAGTTGATAATTCGCCTCTAGTTCATCTTCTCTTAATAAACCAATAGCTTTGCGATCTTTTGTCTATTGTTCTGATCAATGAATCATTCACTGACCTGACGCTTTCTGGTTCAAGACCACAGCGACAGATGCTACAAATGTTTCCCGCCAGTGGCAACTCACGACCCCATGAGAAAATCAATATTTGTTTGCTCACAGTAATTTACTACTGTCTCTACGCATTTGTGCTTGTTGGCTGTTCATATTCCAGGAGAAGCAGTTTCTACTCTGTGAGAGAAAATTACCAAGTCTGAATGAATTAGACTTGATTCATAAAAAATAAAGTTCAAATTTTAAAAAATCATCTTAAAGTTAGAAGCTATCAGTAGCTCCCCTAGGAATGTGGTGGAGAGTGCACATCGCACTTTGTGATGCAATCAGGGCGTATGATATCAAAATTTTACCATACGAATTTGTTGCACAGTTTCTTGACTGCAAAGTCATCTATTTTTGTTTTTGCTGTTATAATTGCTGATTATTAAAACATTCTTGAATGTTTGCTTCAATATTTTGGATATTTGTAAATGAACATCAAAAGTATTTTCGTATGAAGCAATAATTAAAGAAAATAACTAAAATATTTGAAAGAATAGGCACAATTACTTATAGTACTATAATTAATAATGTAGTTTAATATATAAATAATTACATCACTATTTAGTTTGCACACAATCTAATAAATATGTATCTCGTATAAATATGTGGTATTAATTATAAAATTAGATTTAAATTCCCATATTAGTTAATTATAGACTGCTAAACGAACCCGATATTAGTTATAAGTTTTTTAAAAAAATGTATTATTAATAGGTTTCTAAAAACAAATTGTGTTATTATAGATTCCCTCCTCCTTTTTCAAGTGTTGAATCATCAGGCATTTGTTCATAATAAATATCAAATAAGTCGCAATCAAGCGATATCGAAATTGATGCAATAAAAAGTTGTAAGTCAAATTAATGAAGTTGATTGAAAATTGTTTTACAAATCTTTCCTGACTTAAAAAAAAACAAAAAAACCCAAAGAAATATAGTTTTTTTTTTCTCAAGATGTAAATACGTTTTTTTTTTTTAATGTATCACAGCTTCATCGAAATGATCAGGTTGGCCATTTGGTTTCAAGAGAAAACCATATTTTATGTGAGCTTAAAGCACCTTCCATAATTTTTATTGTTGAATTTGAAATGACAAGTGAAATTTAAGACATTCAGGCTATAGCAAAAATTAGTAAACGAATGACATCAAGTAAAAGTCGTTGTGAATAATCCGTTTGCATTACATGGCGGAACTATTAAAAAAAAAATCAAGCATGATAAAATTCATAGTAAAGTTATTCGTATAACAATTATTTTAATAATTTAAAGTTCATCGGATCAAATTAACATATATGTTGGCGCGAATGCACATGTGCCACGCGCACGAAATAGAAAAGACGGTCTGAGAATGTTATATATATATAAAGAAGAATAGTGTAGTGATATAATGCTTTTATAAACCATTGTAATAACAAAAACAGAATATATATATATATATATATCACGAGAAGAAGAATAGTGTAGTGATATAATGCTTTTATAAACCATTGTAATAACAAAAACAAAACACACACACACACACACACACACACACACACACACACATATATATATATATATATATATATATATATATATTAAGAAAATAGAAGAACACGTAGATTAGAACCCACTATTCAAGCATTAACTTTTATAAAGTGTGCTGGATACAAAGTAGAGCTTGATATTGTAATTTTGATATTACAATGCTTTATTAAAAGCATATTATCACTACACAAAAATGTAAAAATATTTATGTTTCAGAACAATACTGTTTTTCTTCAAGTGTTATGACTAAATACTTATATATATAAATTTTGAATTTTTATTTGTTTAACATTATTATTTTTAAACGAAAGATAGAATATGTCGGTTAATACTATTACAGTTTCGTGGATTTTCATTAAATACTGTAATATATATATATATATATAGTTCCTTTAAAATGTTTATTCACATAAAAAGTTTTTCACTCACACATACATATATAAACAAACACACGCACATACATACATACATACATACATACATACATACATACATACATATATATATTCATCCACAGATTACAAATGAAAGACAAGTTATTATGATTACGTTTTTATGTAATATTTTTCATGGGAGCTTATGATCTGGACAATTTTCATATAATTGGTGTTCTGAAAAAAATAAGGTCACATGAAAAATATCATAAAATTAACTATAACTTGTTTGTCATTCTGATTAAAACTGCATAAAAGAGAGATTGCTCTCTTAAATACACAATTTCTACCCCCCCACACACAACACAGATATATATATATATATATATATATATATATATATATATATATATATATGAGTGTGTGTGTGTGTGTACAATTATATATAAAGCCTACTCGATTTCATTCAGTTTAATTTTATTTTTTATGTTTTTCACTTTTGTTATTAAAGATCGCACATTGTTATTACAACAGATCTGCCAAGAAAGGTGAAATTTTGAAAGAACCTGAACAGAAATATTTTGTGAATGATCTAGCAATTAAAGCACTTTCTATACATTTTCATCTTTGTAATTTACTTTCTTGCTTAACTACTTCTCTTTTCTACTTTTTCTTAGATTTCCTTAAATGTATGAATAACTGTACATCCATAATACTGGAAGTCAAGAGAATAATTTCAGTATTTTTTTGTTTATGCTAATAATTTGATATTATACTTACATGATTATATTGTGATTTACGAAAAACACTAGTAAAAAAAAGATTATTAAATATATATTATCATCTGTTACTAGTAGATTTTCTTGAAGAGGGAGCAGTAAGCATAATGGTAATTGTTATGTATTCCGGGTGAGGAGCCACACAAAATAATGAACAACAAAACAGATATGGAGATAGAAAAGTAGGTTATATTGAAAGTAATATACAAACTTGAACGCAGGTTAGTAAATCCAGCAATACTATTAGTAAGAAATAAATATGTACAAGTCTTGAAGTGAAGTCGTTGGAAATAGTATATCCGTGTATATTATTCTAGCTGAGTGGAGTTCAGATCTAATCTGACTTCTGGTGCGGTAGTCTGTAGGTAAGTTCTGTATCTCTCGGTAACTTACGTATCAGTTCCGGTACTCTTCGATAACTGGCACGGATCTCTACTAATACACTCTCTGCCATCAATTCTCTATGGCAGGGGTATATGTATACTCAGTCGAGTCCATTATCATATAAAAAAAGGGGAGCTCCCACAACAGTTATATTAACTGTTTCCTTATAAAGAAACATTCATTTACCGAATAGCCACTGATTCTCAAGTTTTTTATTTCTTCGCTTTTTGATTATCGGGCTGAAACCGAAGTCTAATATCTGATTTAATTTCTAATGATAATAGTAATATTAGATGTTTCGTTTAGAATTAGGCATTCGACATTCATTGATCGAGCAACCAGAGCTACACGAATTACACTTTTATTCACTCTTTGGACATAAGGAATGGATCAAGGTTTAGTATGTGTTCTCATCTTTAATTTAGACTGGACGGTTTGGGGAGTGTAGAGCCCCAGCTATGGGAAAATAGTGAAACCTCCAACAAACATTAAACACTATGATAGTATAAAATACAGTTTAATAATAAAAGTTCATCTTTATAGTAAAAATATATTTTTATAATAAAAATATATTTTTATAATAAAAAGATTTCTATAATAAAACTATATTTTATAATAAAAATATATATTTATTTTAAAAGTAAATTTTTTATAGTAAAAATATATTTTTATAGTAAAAATACATTCTTATAATAAAAATATATTTTTATAGTAAAAATATATTTTTATAATAAAAATATATTTTTATAACAAAAAAAGATTTTTATAGAAAAATACCTGCAATGGATATTTATACAAGAAATAGCAACAATACCTATTTATATTAAAATTAGCAACACTATATTTATAGCAAAATTAGCAACAATGTATTTTCTCTGTACTTCACAGCATACAGTTACGTTCAAAATATATTTAGTTGAAGCCATTATATTGTTCAAATTATTTGAATCATTACATTAATTAAGCCATTGATTTTGATATTCCGCGAAACAAAATCAACCAACTAACTTTAATAACACACAATATTTATCAATGGTAAAATCGCCTAAATAATTATTAATCTGTACAGTTTTTCTTTCTTCATCAGTGTGAAATATAGCACAAGCGTAATTTTACCTTCATTTCGTACACATTTAAAATTTCATATAAAAATAAATTCATATAAATGTTTTTCATAAAATATACTTGTAATTATTTCTTCATGAATATGTTCATTTTCAACGAACCAAAAATCTAGTTTCAATATAGCAAAAATAGAAAACATGTATCACAATTAACAAAAGTTTAAATGTTTTTTAGCAATCTCTCTTAAGTACTTTCCCCCATGTATTCACGACTAACATAAAAATATATATTCTTCCATAGTATTCAAACAATTACTCACTGTATCGGAGGAAAGGACAAATTAATTTCCCAAAATGATCCAACTTTCTTATCTAGAAAATGTTTCTGTTGCCTAAAACAGTTTTTGATATGTGTTCATTCTATTTTGAATTTATGGTAAAATGTAGATATTTTGCACAATTCTTTGTGAACTACCGTTCCCCTTTTATTCATTGCACATCTTTGTGTTGGAATTGTTTCGGTCATTCAGTCTAGAAGTACTACAGGGCTTTTTCTCATAAGAAGCTTAGGATTATTGACCAGTACTAAGTTTCTTAATTTTTAAGCAATATGTTGTACTGAAGTTTCTTAAATGATTAAATAATTCTAAAATTTTAATCTAATTATATATACAGCATGTTTCCTAATCGTTGAAACAAAGCATTTGTTTTTCAGAAAGTCTCTGTTGATTTTATTCTCTTTATTTCTTCAAATTATTGATGAGAATTATTCAATCAAAAATAGCAAAATCATGCCTTGGACTATAGAGCAGATATTTTGTGTGAAGATATAAGACGAAATAAAGTCTTTCAAGATTGTTAAAGCAAGATGCAGAAGAAAGTTTAAGTTTAACACATTAACAAACAGATTTTCAAATTAATCAAGGACTTTGAAATCCATGCCACTTATGAAAATCATAGGGCAGCAGATTCTTCATCATGTGGGTCTCCGGTAACAATCCGAACACCCGAGAATGCTACCAGGTTTCAAGAGTCAGTCGGCCGGAATCCTTGCTGATCTTTTCGACAGAAAAGCAAATAACTTGGAATCTCTGTATTCTTCTGTTCGGCACATTCTTGATATTTTTGCTTAATGTTCGAGACTAAATTGTTGCAGATCCTAAACTTTTATCCATTTATCTTTCAATAAATGTAATTTTCATTATCATTTGTGCTCCTTGATTTGTGACCGATTATTTTTTTTCAGAAATTGTTAATCATCATATACAATCGTACAAAAGGAACGTCCTTATTAATAGAATAACTCTCCCTCCTACACATATATGTAATTAGGATTGGTAGATATAAATTTAAACATCGATTATAACTATGCACAGATGGGTAGGGACTGAAGATGTGTGTACTCTAAATTTAAAAATTTAAAAGTTATAAGCGTTTTTCCTTAGTATCTTGCGTCGGATTGGTCTAGGCGCTCAGCTTAGCTGATTCATATGCTTTTGTTTATTTATATTGTCGTTGTTATCTTTTCAGGTCTGATTATCCACACTAAGCAAATTAACGACAATACAGACAAATAAATGAATTGTTTGAACATTATTTTTTATCGATACTCGTATTTAAGTAGATATTCTGCTTTTTAATTAAACAATATTATATATTTATATCTACTGGCCTGATTATTTACGATAATTTTTTATTACAAAAATGCGTGTCATTCGGCAGGATTCGAACCTGCGACCCCTATCTACATAGGGAAAGCTACCATTTGATCTGGCAACGTCTTAGACCGCTCGACCACGAATGGCCTCCAGTCTAAATGAGGTTTTAATCAAGCCTATATAACACAATGGAGGCCATTCGTGGTCGAGCGGTCTACGACGTGGCCAGATCAAATGGTATCTTTCCCTATGCAGATAGGGGTCGCAGGTTCGAATCCTGCCGAATGTCACGCATTAAAATTGGCTGGAAAGCATGGAGCTATTTATGAATTAAAAACATTAGGGGAGTTGGTAAAAAAAATTAACTGCAGCCTAAAATGACATTTTTGTTTACTTCTTTTGTTTAATTTTACTTTTCTAATTTGAATTTAATTTTAATTATTTTTAATTTAATTTACTTTTCTAATTTTAATTTTATTTAGTAATTTCTTTTTCTTCGATTTTTCTTTCTTGTGTTTTTTTCCTTTTTTTTTTCTAATTGTGTGAGCTCAAGTTACAAGAAAACTGAAATGCAATCAGTCAAAAGAGAACCCAAAATGCCAACTACAAGTTGGTGAAGTTGGTGATCAGTCAGTTAAATGCCATACATAAAACACGAAAGGGCGATCCTGTCTCTAAAGATACATGACTGACTGGGCACAAGATTATCCCGCAGTAGGTTGCCATTGCTTTCTGCGGAAGACTGGTTGCCAGCCAAGGATATAGAACCCAATGTGTCCTATTATTTAACCCATAACTGGAAGGAAGAGACAGATTAATATCTTTCCCAAGGCTATTTGCGCGTAAGTGAATACCAAAATCAAACCGGTGTAGAAATTTAAATACCTGGGAAATGTTCTAACAGAGGACGGAAAATGCGATACGGATATCCGAAGGCGTATTGGCATGGCCAAGGATGCATTCCAGAAGCTGAGTAGAGTATTAAGAGACAAGATAATTTCACTGGAAACAAAGAAGAGAGTACTGGATTGTGCTGTGATGTCTGTCTTTTAATATGGCAGTTAATGCTGGACAATCTCATCAAAGATGACGGAAAGAATTAAAGAAACCAAAATGTGGCTCTACAGAAGGATGCTGGGGAGACTATGGACGAAACACGCGAGCAACGATGTGGTTTTGAAGAGGATGGACAGATAAAGGAAACTGATACTTAACATCAGGAAAAGAAAGCTAAAGTTTTTGAGACATGTAATGAGGAAGCAGGGCTTGGAGAACCTGGTGTTCACGAGAAGGATAGAGAAGAAGTGAGACAAGGGAAAACAACGCATGTCATACCTGATAGATTTGAGCAGAGAGGTGATGAATGGGGATTGAATGGGATAACAGGAGAAGTGGCTACTAAGAGCGACAAGGGATAAGGAGATGTTGAGGGTCATGATCACCTACGTTCTGAAGTGACACGGCATATAGAAGAAGAAGAAGAAGAAGAAGAAGAAGAAGCAGAAGAAGAAGAAGAAGAAGAAGAAGCTAAACTGATGACAGGAATGCAGTGAATATTTGGTAAAAACATGAGTACAAATTGTTTATAACCAAAAAAACCATGTATACGAATGAAGAGCAGATATAACATAGAAAAATAGCAGTTTAATTAAGACCGTTCTTGGTTCTCTTAGGTGATCAACTTGTGCCTCAGTTATTTCTAGTTTGTTATAGTTTGAGTGTTTTCCTATTCTCTTGAGCCCATTTCCTGTCATCTGTTTTATTTCTCTCTTTCTAACTGTAACTGCTTACTTTCTCTATTTTCAATTGAACGATGACGATATCACCGTGCGCAAGAGAATCCGAATAGTCATGACATGGTACCCAACCGGCAAGTGTAAATGAAAAAAAAAATCAGATAAACTATTCCAGCATAATTATAACAAAAGGCTAGGTTGTATTATCAAAAGCTGTTACGTTCATAGTTAAGTGTGGTAGGTTTCAAAATTTTATACCATATTTTCAGTTTTTTTTTCCTTTATTTATTATTAAATATATGACGTCCTTACTTTCTTATTTACCAAGTCAAATATTTACCTTCCGTAATCGGAATATATAGGCTATTTTAAGATCAAAAATGGTATGTACTCTGATTAGAATTAAGAAGAAAAAACTCAATTCTATAGACATAATCTAAAAGCAGGCAATTGTTTCATAGATGAAAGACAGTGCCTATATAGTAAAATATATGAAATGAATCAAGGAAAACAATCTGTTTGATGAAAATCAATATCTAAACCATATTGTTAGATAGAGCCGAGAATTTCTGTAGGAATTGAATCGTGTGATAGAGTTTAGACAGCGATGTTAAGGTAAATTTTAGAAGGAACCGGAAATAGAGAAAAAGGCATGAACAGAGAACAATGGATAGACCTCTACTCCTGAACAAAAGATTAGGGTGAGGGAGACAGACCGCGAATTGGGAGAGGAGCTCTATACGTTTACCGTGTCCAGCTGAATACTGACCCTTCAAGAGTCTACTTCAACTCTATACTTTTTAAGTCTTCGTCCGAACTTAGAAACTTAAATCAAATTTTAAATCTTGATCTTATGAGGTGTAGAATTAGCTGTTAATCTTTCCTGCTGAATATAACTTCACACAGTAACACTCTAACTTGAGTGTCCCTTAGGCGTTTTATTAGGTGAATATTAGCAAACAAAAAAGCTTTGTTGAGGGAGTAACCTGCCATTGTGACTAAATCAGTTTGATCAATATCTAAACCCATTAAAGTTTCTAAAGTTTCTCCTAGTTTATCCATGAGTTTCTTTATGACATCTTTTTGATTCAATAATTACTTACATTTATTTGTCTATATTGACGTTGATTTACTTAGTATTGATAAACCGAATGTAAAATAAAAATAATATAAAAAACGAAAACGTTGGGAAACTGAATAAATTTAACTAAGCCGTGCATCTAGACAGTTAAGACGCCAGATATTAAAGAAAAAAGTAAAATTGAAAAACTTAAACATTTTAAATTTACCGTTCACACATCTTCACCTCCCTACATCTGTGCATAATTATGATGGACATTTATATTTAAATATACTAATCCAGCCTACACATATAACTGTAGGTGGGAGAGATATTACATCAATAGAAATATTAATTTAGTCTGTTTAAGTTCTTTTAACGAACATGTTACTTTGATATTTTCCTGTTTGTCATTCAGTTGCCTAAAAGATGACAAAGCTGTTCACAGGTCATCCTTTGATATCTTGAAAGGATACGGCATTTTAAGATATATGTATAAATACGGTGAGGAGCAAGTGGAATTTAGTAATCATTGCTTAGTAGGGCAGAATTATGAAAGAGAGGGATAAAATGAACAGAAAAACGTTGTTACTTCGCTCTTCCAATTGCGGTTGCCATGCCTGTTTTTAAAATCAGTATGCAATATTCTGCCATTTAAATTGGATTTAAACATAGACAACTAGCAGACAAAATATTTCTCCAATCTCTTTCTGATTCTGAGCACTTTGTTCTCATTTTCTTTTAGACTTCGTTGTTGCTTATGCACTCCAAAATCAGTGGTTACAAGTCAAAACGTCCAAAACAAAAAGATCCAAAGATAAAAAGGGCCAAGAAAAAAAAAAAAGCTACTCGGTGTCGCTAATATGTCAAACTTAAGTTTATTTACAGTACGCATTTTTGAGAGGGGAGAAACAAATGTAATTGGATGTTGATAAGTTTTTTATTGCCCCAAATATTTATTCTTATTATTTTAACTGTTCTATCTTATTATTGTGTGCATTTTTTATTTTGAACTTCTCTTTAGTAACTATATTCATATTTCTAGTATTTCTACACATGCACGATTAAAGGAAAATCGTATTTGTATCATCTGAACTTTTTAATATTTGTTCTCAACGTGTGAAATGTCCCTCTGATTAGTGAGCGTTTTTTTTTTTTATCAGGCGAGATAATGGAGGCATTGTTTGTTCAAAATTCACTCCTTTTTTGAGTAGCTTCTAATCTTTGTGTGCCACTATCTTCTGTAGTTCTAGCAGGCGAAGAGGAAATGTGAAATGATGGCTAAGATTCCTCTCTCTGTATCCTGCGTTCTTTTCTGATCTCCAAATGTTGCTGTCAACTTTTCCTACATCTTCATGATGTCTTCTTGAACAGTTCGACGCCAGCCGCTACAATCGTTCGCCAGCTGTTCACAGCTATTAAAGACCTTGCTTGTGAGTTGCAGTTCTTCTTTAAAATGTCACTGAAACTTAGTGAAGAGTAATAATTGTGATAATATCATCATTAAATTCGCACCTCATATCTTTTCGTTCCGAATGGAAATTCTTTGAATGTATATCCAAATATCTATTTCACAATTTTTTCTATTCAATTAAAACTTTATTCCCATCATTATTAACATAATACGATCTGTATGTATTTATAGCAAATGCACTAGAATGCATATAACAGTTGGTAACACAGAATAAATAAAATTTCATTTATTTGTTAGTAATGATAAAATACAAGGAAAAACTCTTTAGATGAAAAAGTACAAAACTATTTTACTTGTCCAGATATTACTAACAAATGGAAATTTATAGCCCTATACCAGATAGTTATAAACGGTAAATATAAATCCATATTTTTTTTAAAAAAGTAGCTAAATAGCTCTTTTTCAGATAAGCCACCAAAAACTGATTTACTTATGTATGCATACTATATTTGTTAGGTTTTCGGCCTAATCATGTTGAATTACCGGTTGCTGTACGATCATCAAAGCCAAGCAAAATCAACGCAGGTGATGACAGCTCGGGACAATGAGGTGCTGTAAGATTGGATAAGCGGTTGGTGTAGTGGATTATGGCTGGGAATTGTTATTCGGAAATCAGAATTTAAATTTTGTTTTGGCTTTCTGATATTCATATAGGATGTGCGTTGCGGTGTAGTGGATATCTACTCGGAACGAGAGATCGGGGTAGCGAGTTCGAATTCCAGTTGAATTCTTACATTCACTGACGCACAAATACCCTTGATACGTCTCTTTTCTCCAGTTATGGGTTAGATAATAAGATGGACTGGGTTCTGTAGCCTTGGCTGGCAACCAGTCTACTGCAGAAAGCAATGGCAACCTACTGCGGGATAATCTTCTGCCTAGTCAGTCATGTCTTGAAAGAGACATGATTGCCCAAAGCGTGTATCACGTATGGCACTTAACTGACTAGCTGATATTCACTTGCGCGCAAATATCCTTGAAAAAGGTATGAATCAACTTCTTCCTCAAGCAAGCTATGAATTGTTTCGATACCATGGATTGGAAACTTCATGGTGAGTCTTAGTTATTAATGTCAGCACGAGTAGATTAAAAGAATTGTATCTCATGTGACCATTTTCAATAGAAATAGTAATAGAGTGTTGATTGTCTTGCGCCAGCCAGTCGGAATGTGGATACAATGTAGAAAACTTCATCTACTACAAGAGATGTACACGGTTTCAAAGTTTATTAAACCTGACAAAGATAAGTAGTTCCGTCCTACAAAGTAGTTCCTTCCTTGTAAATAAAGAGAATTTCTGTAGGAATTGAATCGTGTGATGGAGTTTAGACAGCGATGTTAAGGTAAACTTTAGAAGGAACCGGAAATAGAGAAAAGGGCATGAACAGAGAACAATGGATAGACCTCTACTCCTGAACAAAAGACTAGGGTCAGGGAGACAGACCGCGAATTGGAAGAGGAGCTCTATACGTTTACCGTGTCCAGCTGAATACTGACCCTTCAAGAGTCTACTTCAACTCTATACTTCTTAAGTCTTCGTCCGAACTTAGAAACTTAAATCAAATTTTAAATCTTGATCTTATGAAGTGTAGAATTAGCTGTTAATCTTTCCTGCTGAATATAACTTCACACAGTAACACTCTAACTTGAGTGTCCCTTAGGCGTTTTATTAGGTGAATATTAGCAAGCAAAAAAGCTTTGTTGAAGGAGTAACCTGCCATTGTGACTAAATCATAGTTCGAGCGCTGATGGTGATATCATCTTGTTTTCACAGGTATTGAATATTAGAAGCATTTTTTTTATTTTCTAAAACTCCCTTTCTGTTCTGTTTAGTAAAACTTCTTGCACTGTGCTAATTTGGAAGGGTTCGAATATTATTCTTCATATAATCTTGTCGGTCCGATTATTTTGTTCACATTTATTAAACTTACATACCATTCTCCGGTTTAAGTTTTAATTAAACCGGCATATTTATTTACTAAATAGAAGCTTTCCCGCCAGCATAACTAGTATAGATTTCAATTTGCATGTCTACGACTTAGTTATGATTAGTGGAAACTGCTTAGTTTAGTCATTTCTGATTATTCCATAAATATGTTCTTGAGCCAATAAAATTATTCATTTTTTATCTCGAGGAAGAGAACAATAAATAAATGAGACTGATGTCTACGATTCTGCAGAAAGAATAAAAAATAAAAAAACGAAAAATGTCGACATGAACAAAAAACAAATATTTTATTTATTCACAAAATAATCTTTATTTTTTTAATATAAATAATAAGTTAGGAGTGTAAAAAGAAAGTAATAAAAAAGAGATAAAAATCAAATGTTTAGGCAAAGATTTTGAAGATAAAAAGGCAGAAGCTCAATTCTCAAATGAAGGGATGCATGTGCAAAGCAGGTATCTCTGATGGTTCGTTGCGTAAAATCATTTATTCGCAAGTGTTACGTGCTATCTTTTTTCGCAGTCTGCAGTTCAGAAAACGGTAGCCATTTTCTGTCACGCGAAATCTGTAATTGCAGAAAATAAAGAACACAAGACAATTCAATTACAAAGATAGGAACACATTTAGTTTATTGATTTCGTATAGATTAAGACAGGGAAGTAGAAAAAATTCAATTGAAATATCTTATTTGACGCGTAAAAGGAAGACACGTATATGAGTAGGGAATCCATTTATGAAATAGAGGTAGAAATTAAACAAAGTGGCAATATTACCAACTAAAGGATCAGTTGATATAAAAGAACACAAAATATAAAAATCGAAAAAAGACTTGGGCATTAAAAAAGAGGCAAGAAAATAAAAAGCAAAAAAATATAGAAAGGAAGAAAAAATCTAAGAAAAAGTTAAATATACGAGAAGAAATTGTCAATAGAAATAAAAAAGACGAAGCAATTATAAGTGGAAATATTATAATTCCCATATATATATATATATATATATATATATAGGAACACATACATACACACACAACTATATATATGTACATATATATAATGTTTTGAACGTTGTAAATTTTTCTTCGTTCCTTATTCACTCATATATATATACATATATATATATATATATATATATATATATATATATATATTAGTCATCCACATACAAGCCTGTTTCACAGCTCATCAGTGTGGAAGTATACATCCACTTGCTTCTGGCCGGGATCGAAACTCGACCGATTTGGTGTCAGTTGGAATCGCTAGCGCCTAAGCCATAGGTGCATGGAAAAAGAGAAGAGATATTTTAACGTCTTATATATATATATATATATATATATATATATATATATATATATATATATATATATATATATATATATATATATATATATATATATATATAGACAGTTACCTTTCTTTTAAATATCTTTCATTGAATAAAGGCGAGAAGCTTGAGTAAATCAATTTCTATTGAGTTTCTCCATCATTTTTCTCGGATTTTAGGAATATATCAAAATTATCCATGCGTTTTATAGTTGCGAGTGCTTTTGACCAGTGTTTTAGCCATTTCCCAGGTGTTGTATTCTTAGTGTGTTGTACTACAGAGTAGAGTGACCATTTTCAGCACATATATGCCCAGCCCTTTTGGCTTGACACTCAAATCGCGATCTCCGCTACTGAACTGTGTCAGATTGATAGCCGAGAGTGGGCAAAAACGTCATCTAATCAACAGGGCTTCCATAATAGTAAGACGTCGACGATTATGTGATTTACAATGGATTTTTGTATTATTAACTAGAATCTTCCTCAGGAATTCTCATAAATTGTGAGTCAATAAATGCTCTTTAATAGCACTTTGATTCGACAGGTGATATGTAAGGTGTCATATTCATGAGATGGCAGTGTTTTCGTTATAGGTAATTGATTGGAGACAAGAAACAGTTTGTACTGGGTATTGAAATTGGTGCACTATATTGTTTTGGTTTAGTGAGGTTATTAAAATTTGTAATGACAAGATAAGCGGTCTTCCTTTTTCTATAAATTTCGAACGTTTTTCAGTGTTTATTTCACCGCAGAAATATTGTTTAAAGATTTTCCTCATGGCAAATTCTTCCTGCTTATAATTATTTGTTGTGTTGTATTTTTATTAATGGTGTCATTTATTTTATGTAAGAACTCGCAGTATAGCCCAGCGTTGCTCGGGTGTAATGAAAGCTTTAAAACTAATCCATGGTCCTTGAGCTCAGACTCTTTGGACGTTGGCACGAAAGACTAAAAAACAATAGTTGTTTCCAGTTAAATCGAAACCGTAGACAGAAAAATGAATGGATGTAAGTCAAATTTTGATTTCCTGGTATCGATGTCAAATACGTTTTTTCGTCGTAAACTGAATTTTGAAAGCTAAATATGTCCTCTGAGTAAATGGTATCATGGCTGAAACTAAGAACTACAATTATACTCAGAGCCAAACCCGAAGCAAAAACTAAAATAAAAGGGCTGAAAAAAAAATACAGAAATACAGGCAGATAAACAGACACACACACAAACATCTTGCCTTTATATATATATATATATATATATATATATATATTATCGATTTTCTGCGCTATTGTAAGAACTGCAACCTTGAAACTTCTGAATATCGTTTCTTATGTCTTTGTCTATGAGTGTAGAAAATTTGATTAAAATCAGACCACTCCTTCTATCACCCAATTTTTTTCGATTATCGATTTTCGATATTTATCGGGGGTACCTCGACACAAAACCTAGCTAAGAACACTCGCAGATGCTTATAGTACAACTGTGTAAATTTTCAAGAAAATCGGTTCAGAGACACACACACTGAGACAAAGTTACATTTATAAATAAGTTTACATTTTCTTCGGATTTCTTTAGGATATAGGCTGTCAGGAATCCTTTCAATGTGTCTATCGAAACATTTTCCAATCAAACCAAGAATCCCACTACAACTGGAATTATTGATGTCCTCATGTGCCACATGTTTTAGATTTTGATTTCCAGGTCCATGTATTTTCAATTTTTTTTTTAATCTTCAATGATGCATTACAGACTACCATATCAATAAGAAGGCTTTTGCTTTTTCGTCGTAAACTGAATTTTGAAGGCTAAATAAGTCCACTTAGTAAATGGTATTATGGCTGAGACTAAGAACTAAAATTATACCTACTTAGAGCAAAACCCGAAGCAAAAACCAAAATAAAAGGGCTGAAAACCTGATTTTGATCAGAATAAAGAATATTTGTGAGAATTTTGGTGAGAATCTGATAAAAATTGTGGATTGGTATAAAGGACATACAGACAGATAGACAGATAGACAGACACACATACACACATCTTGCTTTATATATATATATATAGATAATATTATGTCAATGATGTAGTTTCAGTTCGCCTAAAATATCCTTTCAGAAAAAGAATTTTGATGCGCTCTTTTTAAGAAGTTTTATCGGTGCTATTTTATATCTTTGCTGGCATTGCCGAGTTTTCTTTACTGGTATATATATATATATATATATATATATATATATATATATATATATATATATATATATATGTATATATATATATATTAGACTGTAGTTCTATCTCGATGTTGAGAAATGGGATTTTGTAATGAACGATGAGTTCATTTGTAAAGTTTATCTTTGACTTTTTTTCAGATATTGATTTATTTGATTGTGTTTTCATTTTTAGTTTTTTATCAAAACAAAAATATCCTCGACGTACCTTGTGTAGATTACTGGTTTGTGTGTGAATTTAAACACTGTTTTTAATAGAAGACATGTAAACGTTAGCGAATATTTGCCCATGCTACCAACGTTAGTTTGGATATATGTGTTGCCATTATGGTCGCGATACAGGCAATGAATAGTTTCCGAAGAATAGCTGTTTGGATATTTGGAGGATATATTGCCGGCTGTTTTAGACGCTGATTGTTTCAAGTGGGACATTGACAAAAAGTCTTTCGCCGTCGTCGACGCTATGATATCACCGACGTCATATATATATATATATATATATATATATATATACACACACACACACACACTTATATATATATATATATATGTGTGTGTGTGTGTGTGTGTGTGTGTGTGTGCGTGTGTGCGTGTCTGTGTGTGTGTGCGCGCTCACATTTACACACATGTATAGTTATGGACATACATACAGACATATATATAAATAATCATATATATAAACACAGATATACGCGCATACACACACACACACCTATACACACATATATACAGACATACATATAAAACCTGTATATATATATATATATATAGATAGAGAGAGAGAGAGAGAGAGAGAAAGAGAGAAAGAGAGAGAGAGAGAGTGAGTGTGTGTGTGTGTGTGTGTGTGTGTGTGTGAGAGAGAGAGAGAGAGAGAGAGAGAGAGAGAGAGAGAGAGAGAGAGATGCCCAGTCCGTAAACCGGGAGGATAATTCAACAAGACCAACTTAATATAAAATATTAAGTGTTATATCTGTAGAGAGCTCAATGGATGTTATCCAGAGCAATATGATATTTATAAAGGAAAACTCAAAAACTTTCAATGTTATTTTTTAGTAGATACTCGTATTTTAATAGATGATTTGTTTGTTTATTTATTAAAGAATACATTTATTTTCGTCTAGCGGCCTAAATGTTCGAGAAATCTTATTAAATATAAGTTTACGTTCTCTCGCAAGATTCGAAAATATGTTCTTCTCTGAAGTGGGAGCTACCGTTAAATTTGATACGCTTGACATACAGAGAATCAATTGTTCTGATAAGGACAAATATATATATATAAAGACTTTCGAGATATCCATGGCAACATCTCTAGCGTCGCCGTTCTGATCGATAACCTGGTATTCGGTGATGGTCGTTAGCATATCAGCAGTAAATCTGGCGAAACAAAAGATATACTGTTTGTCAGAGAATAGGTTGTGGGAAGGGGGTTGTGAGATTTCATTGATAATATCCTCGAAAACTTTGCCAAGAATCGGTAAGACACTAGGGCAATAATTAGATGGTTCGGAGTTCTTAAACACACGAACTATAGATGAGGACTTTCAACAAGTAGGAAAACAAGAACAGCGAGGCAATAGTTGTAAGGTTAGGGGAGAGATTAGGGGTACATTTCTTTAGAAAGACAACTGGTATTCTGTAATCTCTACTTAATTTATGAAGGTCAAGCTTAGAAGTTATGTTAGAGACCAGAGGTGCAGTTAGGTGTACGTCTCTCTGTTGAGCATCAGTTCGAGGTGGAAAGTCAGATGTGTGTATTCTACTTGAGTCAAATGGGAAAATGGAAAAGAGTTTACAAACAAAGCATTCCACTTTGTCCCTTGTGGCTTTTAGGAACTCAAATTTATTGATTAAAAGAGGCTTTGAGAGTTTGCTGTTGTTTGACTTGTCTTTGGATTCAAACTTTTGGGATGCTATAGTCTGCTTTATTCTTTCAGTAAATAGCAACTTAACATCATCTAGGATCCGTTTGCATTCATTAATAGCAGAGACAAAAATTCTTCTATTATAATCAGACGTGTCGCACAGGTAAAGCCGGGAGAAGTGATTCCTGTGTGCAATGGCAGCCAAGCAAACAGAAAAGATCCAGGGGAATAAATGAAGTCGGAACTTCCTGCCTTGGATGAAAAAATGAGTGCCAGCTTTTACCCCAAAAATACTTCAAAGTTGTAGTCTTCAACAGAGAGACTAAACACTTTGTTCCAAGAGACAAAGGAAATCTCGGAATGACACCCAGTACGCTACTTTGAGAACAATAAAATATTATGCTGGTTAGCGGTTTCTCGGAGGTGAGAGAGGGGGAAAGAGATATTAACGGAAATCCCAGCATGATTAGAGTTGCTAAAAAGGCAGATCTGCATTTCATTTCAGGATTCAGGCATAGAAGTGAAGCAGAGTTATCGTAGAGAAGTCTGTCCTTCAAGGATACTGGGGAAACTCGTGAAAAAATCCACCACTTGCGTACAGACTGAGTGATTGAATAGATCAGGATATGGATGCCAGCAAGATCAGTGACACTTTCAGTTATTTCGCATGGTGGGCATTGAAGTCACCTATATATTAGCGAAGGGCAAGAAAAAAGGGTCTTGTCCATATCATTAGAAATACTGTCTAGAGAGGAAGAGTCAGAATAGGAAAGGGGCGGTAGAGAAAGAAAAGAGCGAGCCGTAGACACATGTAAGGATGTTCAGGAGATTCAAAAGAAATCACATAAGTCAGAGGGATATATTTGATGATATAAACATCCAAGCTATTCAGGTAAACTATAGGTGTCCTTACTTATGAGGGCAAGATAACCAAGAATCGATAAATCAGAGGAAGTGATGGTGGGGTTATGCATTAATGATAGCCAAAAAAGTTATGTTGAAAATATCGTTGAACTTTTTATTAATCAATGGAAACACTTTTAAGGCAAGCAGTCTTTAATATGAAAGCACAATATACACACATTTTATTTTTCCGTTTTTGATGAGAATTTGAATGATGACATGTATAATACATACCAATTTTTAAACAAATCTAATTTCATATATTGTCGACATATCAATCTACACTTGCTAAATTTTACGCATCTTAAGTATTTTTCATATTGTTGAGAACCAACTAACACTGATTCAAATCATATGCAAACGTAACAGACGCAGTCGTCAATAGATGTTGACTTCAAGGTTCACTTTTACACATACACGCACACACACCTTCGTATATATATATATATGAAGGTATGTATATATCATTCACGTATTGAACCTGCTGATCAACAAAAATCCTTACAATCCTGAAGCACCTCCTCGGAATACACCCATTTCTAGAAGGATTATTATTGTAGAATAAAAAACGGTGTCATCTGTCAGATTATGTGGTAACAGGTAAAAATGGAATTCTTGCTGCAGTATCACTCAGCTCCATGAATATTTAGTTCATCACCACTCAAAAAAAAAATTATTTTCTGACACAACCATTGTAAACAGCGCTAGTAATGGTTAGCGGGACATGCATACTGACCGCTGGTGTACGATGACATTAAAAAAAGAAGAAATCACACAAGAATCGAAATTGTGTGTGGATCTCAAGGCCATTGTGGTTGTAGTTCAACAAGCTCCACGAAAAAGTATTGTGTGCTGCAGATGTTGATGGTTTATAGTTTGTTTGAAGTGAAAGGAGAAAGTCAATTAAAAAACAGCCTGTCCTTGTCATAGGACCGGGGCAGCTCAAATAAATTGCGATGCGCTTTCATGGATTGAATGTTCTCGAAGAATAAATTACAGTTAGAAGACATTTGACGATGAGAAAATGCAATGATTTTTAAATGCATTTTACGAAAACAAACACACACACAGACATATTATTATTATTATTATTATTATTATTATTATTATTATTATTATTATTATTATTAAGGTCTGGTCTATTTAAAGGTTTAAATGGTCAATATCAGAGATAGAGCATATATTAATATAAAAATAAACCATGAACTCAACACTCAGAGGCGACAGACTAATCTATGCTAGCATGAAACAGTCTGTCGCCTCTGAGTGATGACTTCTATGTTCAATTCTATATATATATATATATATATATATATACGAATCGCACTCAGGCTGTGCTGAAAAGTACATGGCATAATCATTATATATATATATATATATATTAGTCATCCACATACAAGCCTGTTTTGCTGTATCACAGCTCATCAGTGTGGCTAGATGTTTTCTAGTTCAGTTAAATTCCTTGCATCCCTCCCTCCCTTCAGTTTACTATGGAGATAGAGAAGGACTGATGTCTCCCATTTTTGGATGTCTGTGTTGAGCGCCGGGACGGGGATTTCGTGACCTCGGTTTTTCGCAAACCCACCTTTACCGGTTTGTTCACAAATTGGAAATCTTTTGTTCCTAAGTTCCACAAAATAGGTCTAATTGAAACTTTGGTTCACCGTGCGCTTAACATTTGTTTTCCGGAGAGTTTTAGCAGTGAATTAATTCGCTTGCAAAATATTTTCGAAGGTAACGGGTACCCAGTTAATGTAGTAGTTAGATGGGTGATCGATAGTCAGATCAAACGTTTTAAAGAACCAAAAGTTGAAGGACCTTTTTATCTAAAATTACCCTGGCTTGGAAGAAAATATCAAATTTTAACCGACAAATATGTTCGGGTAGCCCTCTTAGAGCTATAAGAACAACCCAAACAGTTCTGGATTCAGCAATTGGCCAACACCTGCTGGAAAGTCAAGCATGTGCCTCCTCCTATGAGGATAATTGGTTTTCTGTTTTGCACAGTGCTCGATCGGCATATCATCTTCGTATTTTGGAGGCTATTTGCCTAAAAAATCCAGCAGCCGAGCCTGTGCAGACAGAAAGAGCGTTTCCTCTGCTCCTTACAATTACTGGAGAGTTTGTGAGTGCAAAATTTTTTCTTTATTATTTCACTCTTGTGGAATTATATGTATACACCCCACTTACATTTTAATATTTTTTGTCATTAAAGTTTACGTTTAAACGAGTTCCATCTTCTCCCAGTATTGTAAGTACTCCTTTGTTTTGTCCTTCTTTGAACCTTTATAATTAAGCCAACGAAGCCCTTGATAAGTGTTGGCCGAAAGATTCCTTGGGTTTGAGATAATTATGACGGCTATTCTGTTTAAGGTTATTGGTGTTTTCTGTGGGTAAAAATCATTATTCATATATATATATATGAAATCTGTGTTCCTCTTTGTCTGTGTCTCTGTGTTTTTGTGATAATTCTGATATTAGCCGATCCCTTATACTAAAACAGTCGGCATTTATTAACAGATCAGTAAGTTTTACTTTTGGTTAAAACCTTAATTTGTTTCTATATGTACAAGCCATAATGTTCGACGAATAGCCATGACTAAAAGTGACAGTTTAAGTTACAATTTGGAGGATTAAATTCATTGCATGTGAGAAAATGTTTGAAATCATTAGAATCACCAACTGCTACCATACAACACACTGGGACAGCGTTTCAAGATTACCTATGCCACGTACTTTGGGAAAAAGTGTTCAGAGGCCCCGTAGAGGTCTAATAGCAGGCATTGATGCCTTCATACCGATACAGAAGTTCCGTCCCAAATCGCATTCCTCCCCCTGGTTCTCTCATTGCCTGTTCTGCCGATATTGTCAAAAGGAACCACTACTTCCGGCTATTTTGGAGCCATGCGACTGACCACAATAGGCACCTATTTGCCTCTGCTCGTAATGAGTGTAAGAGGATCCTGATGTCGCCAAGCTGTTGTTTGTAGAAAGAATGATGCAGCGCATAGTTGCTCGCAAGTTCGGCTCCAAAGACTACTGGCTGCTCTGCAAACGTCTACTGAACAGCATCAAGTCCTCCATCCCTCCCTTAATCAATATATTCCAGGTTCTCACTGCATCATCAAACACTACATTTGACTCGTCTGGATATCTGCAACCGACTCCCCTCTTAGAACTGAGGCTCAAATGAAAAGTGTTTACATAACTCCATCTTTGATATCTAAGATAATATCAATACTTGACCCATATCAGTCGAGCGGAGGTGATGGAATCCCGGTCATTGTCCTAAATAAAGGTGCCTCTGAACTCTCCTCTGTCATCGCTAAACTCTATAATTACTGCCTTTCTGCTTCCTGATTTCCTGCCTACTGGAAGTCCTCTTCTGTGGTTTTTGTGTTTAAGAACTCAGGGTAACACTCGGACCTATCCAAATACTGACATATGGTATCATCATTCTTATCTACTTGAGGAGACATTGTCCTTTTAATGTAGAAACAAAATGTAAAATTTCGTAGTAGACTGTAGTTTGCACATGATCTAACGTAATAATATATATATATATATATATATATATATATATATATATATATATAAGGAACGAAGAAAATATTTACAACGTTCAGAACATTAATTTAAAACACTGCTCAATATAGAAATAGAACTATGATTATTTGACATAATCTAATATATATATATATAGCCCAGAGATAGAATCACCGACTGACGCCAATTCGGTCGAGTTTCAATCCTGGGTTAAAAATCAAATCAATCGGAGTTTAACCGTACTGATGAGCTGTGATACAGCGAAACAGATCTGTCCGCGGATGACTATATATATATATATATATATATATATATATATATATATATATGACTTAGAAAGATAGATACCTAGGTACATAGATAGATACGGAAAGACTATATGAGAGAAAGAGAATGAATATGTGATACTGTGAATCAGCCAAGCGTGTAAAAACATTTCCTATGTGATGTGAAGTTTTTTTTTTTTGTGGCAGACATGGTGAGAGTGTCGTTGACTTTAATCAGAGCACGTTACACTAAGGATAATGACATTGATGTGACATGCAGCAATCATGTAA